>BHFT01001917.1:0-28494 GCA_004320025.1 Laticauda laticaudata | reverse complement strand
GCAAATCATGATCACAGATCACAGTATGCTACAACAGTTGTAAATGTGAGCTGGTTGCCAAGCACCCAAGTCAGGGTCAAATGACCATAGGAAGGTATAATTTTAAATATAGACCATAAGTTACTTTTTTCAGTGCTATTGTAATATTTAACTTGTTGTAAAATAATGACCAAAAGTTGAAAGGTACCTGCGCCAACTCAGAAAGCTCAAACTGCTGAAGGAACTGCTGATACAGCTCAGAGGAATTATTGAGTCTATCATCTGTACCTCTATAACTGTCTGGTTTGGTTCTACAACCCAACAGGACAGACACAGACTTCAGAGGATAATTAGGACTGCAGAAAAAACAATTATTACCAACCTGCCTTCAATTGAGGACNTAATTCCCTCAACACTGTTCAACTATTACAAAGTCTGCACTACTATTACTGTTAATCTTCTCATCACTCTTTATCACACATTCCCTCCCACTTGTGACTGTATGACTGTAACTTTGTCACTTGTATCCTTACGATTTATATTGATTGCTTATTGTACCCTATGACTATAACTAAGTATTGTACCTTATGATTCTTTATGGATGTTGTCATGCCCCTGGTGGAAACTGACTCTGAGGAAGAGGAGGAATAGCCAACAGGGAATGGGAGTGTTGCTCCAGAGGTGGTGGAGGAGGCTGGGGAAGGGCAGAGGCCACTGATCAATCAGAGGAGGATCCAGGCCCATCCCCTATCCATCCTAGGTCACACAGGGAGGAGAGGATCAGAGAAAAGTGAGGTCTACTCAAGAGGAGATTACCATGATCCTCCTCATGGCTTGCAGGTGGGAACTATGTATATAAGTTTGTAACTGTGTTGTCAGAATTGCTGGAGTCAATTTAGTGTTTACTTTGAAAGAGGTTTATCTTTGTTGGCGTTCTTCCCATGGACTCTCCCCATTTCTTCCTGGAATGTATGATTAATTATCTTGGCTTGCTTTGGAACTCCAGTCAATGTGGTTTGTTTTGGTTTCTTTTTTGCCTCATTATTTACTTTTGTGACTTTACACTGTGCCTAATAAAACAGTGAAGTTTAAGTTGAAGGCATTACCGGACTTTAATGTATGTTTTGGGTTTTGGGTTATTTTGAGAGACTATGAGTCATCACAGATGTATCTTTTCTTTTATGTATACTGAGAGTATTTGCACCAAGACAAATTCCTTGTGCGTCCAACCACATTTGGCCAATAAAGAATTCTGTTCCATATTTTTTGGAGGGAAGCATTAGGCAAAGTGCATTCAGGAGTCCTCAATATGACTTCCTTTAATATCAGCTTGCCTTGACTCTCCTCTTTTAACACATGTGTGGACAAGGTACATATCCTATTCTTTCAGAAGATGCCTGCTGCAGCCATTGGCATGAAGTTACTTATTTAGTTTTATCCCATCTTGATTATTTTTACAAATAACTCCTTCCTATTTAATCCTCCTTCCTATTTTCCCCACAACATCAACCCTGTAAGGCTGAAAGAAAGGGATTGTCCAAGGTCACCCGGCTGGCTTTCATGACTAAGGTGGGATTTGAACTTTGAACTCACGTCTCTTGCTTCTTAGCCTGATGCCTTAATCACTAGATCAGATTTGTGCCCCTATACACTTTATCCTAGGTTTGTACCCTGGAGGATTAGAGTAATTATATTCACAAACTCATGTTAGTAAAATATATACACATATGCCCTTCATAATTTCTTATACAAATGCAAAAAAGTAAGAGCTAAGTAAACAAATAAATAAAAGAAGAAGAGGAGGAAAGGAAAAAGGGAAGGAAAGGGCAAATCTGATTACATTTAGTTTACACCCACATCTTACTGCAGTATATTTCTCCATCCTCCATTTTTATCTTTGCAAGCTATCATAAATTCCACCACATCTATGTACTGATTTGTATATTAATTTTGTCCTTTAAAATTCTCACCTCTCCCATTTCTGAGCATCTCTTCAGCTCCATCCAATCATAACTCTTTTATCATCCCTTGCCTTTCCACCATTCTTCCTTTATATACTAGCTTTGTGGTTCAATCTTAATTTGCCTTCTTCATAATGTATGACCAAGTCAACTCAACACTCTTCTTTTGCTTTTGTGGTCAAGTCCATATTTGTTCAGCACCCATTTTTTCTAATTTTACTGCTTGCAGTTCTTAAGAAACAGCCTAGTTACTGGCTGGTAAAGGCATCAGACTAGAAAACAAGAGACCTTGAGTTCTAGCCCTGTCTTGAACATGAAGCCACTTAGGTAATCTTGGATCAGTCACTTTCTTTCAGTCCCAGGAAGAAGACAATGACTAGCCACTTCCCCAAAAAATAACTTCCAAGAAAATTCTGTAACTTGTCTCTAGTTGCCAGACATTAACATAGACTTGAATGCCGAGCAATATTAACAATAATAGTAATTACCCCATTTCTATTGCTGTCAACATATAACTAATGAGCAGAAGCATGCTGTTCTTATACACAATGCACATTTTACCAAAGTACATAAATTCATCTATTTGTTTAAACATTTGGTTTAGTTTAATATTGTTTCACTAAATTCTTTGTGAACTAGAGTATTTTTTAATTATTGTAATTTCCCCAGATTTCTGAATATCCCTTCACATCTTTTCCAGATGCTTTCCATTTCCCATCTGTTGATGGGAGGAGAAAAGCCGATTCAAGTGGTAAGTCTCTGAGACTAATACAAGTGCTTTACCATGAGTCTATTTTTAGTCTGACAATATGTTCCAAATGGCAGCTTTCCAGAAGAGTCTAGGAATACTGAAGGAGCACTCTCAGAATGGTGTTGAATCAACTTTAGATATTTGTTTTAAATATTCAATTTTATCTAAGATATGAACTAGTAAGTACTGGCAAAAAAACACACACCCTCAGATAAAATTAAGACAGCAACAAAAAGCAAAGTAATCAAAGTATGCAAAGTTAAAAGAACTGAAACACATAACAGCACTTTGCTCACTTCCCATTCTCCTGGAACTTTAAACCTTTATTTCAAGGACAAGAGGTTGAACCTTTTATTAATTTAAACATTACGTACACACATGCACATGCCTAAAATTAATTATATATTCTGGTAAGGATACAGGTATTTTGATCAAATATATCAGAAAAAAGCAGATTCCTCTTTATGAAGGGCAGTAGACTCACATTCAGGTGTGTTGAATGTTTGCAGTTAGCAAGGTTGATTTATGGTAATCATAATTATAAAGGCCAAATTCATCTCTGTCAAATGTTTCAGCATTCTGATTATCTTGGTGAAGACATTCAGTTGTTCATGATTGCCTGGTTTCCATCATGGGTAATCTAGATCAGGCCTTCATATATATGCAGTCTTGTGTGGCTTTTTTGTTTTTGAAAATTCAATAGATTCAGTATTGTCAAGTGTTGCAGCTGCCAGGAAGGATTCATCACTGCTGCTGTTGCCCTGAAAGGAACATCTGCCAAGACATGCTGCCAAGTACCTCCAGGCTTTGGCCAGTTTCTTACTTTCCCAGTTCATTCCATAGCATGGTGCTCCTAGTTGCTGAACAGCTCATCAGTGTATCATACTTCCTTTGTGTCCTGTGATTATTTATGAGATGTTCAGGCCTAGTCTAAATGATGAAGAATTAGAAAGCAAGTATTTACTGCCAAGGATCTTTTTGCTGTCATTTTAGAAAATAAATATACAGCTATATTGATTAAGTGAATTAGTCTGTAATTTCTATTCAAAAATTATTGAGAATTTCTACCATTTTGCACTGACAATTCTAGATAATACATTAAAAATTTCAATCAGAAGTGCAAATTCTGATGACATCTGAATATGATAGTCATAGCAATAATAGTTAGATATACCACTTCACAGTGCTTTATAGCTCTCTCTAAGTGGTTATAGTATCAGCATATTGCTCCCAACAATCTGGGTCCTCATTTTATCCACCTCAGAAGGATGCAAGGCTGAGTCTACCTTGAGCCATTCAAAATCAAACTCCTGAAGTGAGCAGTGACTTAGCCTGCAGTAGTGCATTCTAACCACTGCGCCACCATGGCTGTTATTTGATCATATTTGATTTATACCCCAGACTGTGAATTTTATAATCAACAAAACAATGCATGGCTAATTTCTAGTTAATCAGATCAATATTCCCCCGTATAATCTCATGACTCACACTTTGTGGGGAAGATGGGTGGTTTCTAAATGTCATAAATATCATAAATAAATAAACAAACAAATAAATAAATAAATCTCAATCTAATACTGAAAATCCTGACAATCAAACTGCAAGCCTATAGACTTCACAGATTTACACCATCCACAATTATTTAAAATGGCTAATAAGCAAATTCTGCTACTCTGATGAATTGTCCTCCAGAACTATCAGAGAGAATATGTACATCTTCAAAACTCAGCTTATCTAAATTGTCTGTGAAATTTTGGCAGATTCATCTGAAATGCATATATGCAGGTAGGCTAATAGTTTGTGATTTGTGTCAGGTTGGAGAGGGGTTGTTTTCTTCAAAGTGCAGTACTAAACCATTGGATTAAGGTAGTGAATGAAAATATTTGAGGTGGGGGAGGGATGACAGAGTGATTTTGTATTTCTTTTCTTCTTTCTCAATTTCTCTTCAGATAAAAATATATTTGATTACAAACTTTTTTTTAAAGTAGTAGAGGAGACTAAAAGTTGGGGAGTCAAGAGGAAGTCATACTACCTCCTGTAGCTTTTTCAAAGTTATTTGTGAAAGGCAAGATGAGACACAAGGACTGTTGCCAAACAACTTGCATCCCTTCACAATAGAATCCTTTCTGCACTTACTTCTTGAAAATAATCGAAATCCCCTTCCACAATTTCCTTCCATTGAGATTAAGATTTGTGAAGAGGTGTGTGTGTTTTATTTCAGTTTTTGTAGGATCATACAATTCATTTTGTATATCATTCTTGAGATGCCATTGTCCTGGTGATTTACATAAAATTCTAATAAAAAACCGCAGCGTGAGCAGATTCTTACCTCTGTACATTAAAATCATGAATAGTTAGTAAGCAGAGGATAATCAGAGCTGATATTTAATTGTACATCAAAAAGGCAATGGCAGAAGGAATTGAGATCCTTTTGTTTGTATAAAAAATGGGAGTTTATCCCCTTTTTTAGATTTGTAATGTTCACAAAATAATGTAGTCTCTAGTGTAGAACTTGGTTTCCTTATTAACAATAAAATGCATTTACTGCATTTGAAATGAGGACACATGAAGGCATGGTACCACTAGATAAACTGAAGCCTGATGTTGTCCTAATTAAATTGTTAAGAATGCCATTTATAAGTATTCTGTGAAAGTTCATCTTCAAATCTAATTTTCTTCCCTGGTGCACTCTTTTCCCTAAGTAATACATTTTTCCTTTGTAAAAAAGAGAACCTACTAACCAGCTGACAGAAATAATTATAGTTTATGTCCTTAGATATAAAGTACTAGTAGAGAAATGTCAGTGTAAATGAGATGATGTAATAGAAGACTGTAAGTGACCTTGCTAATGCTTGCATACTTACAGCTAAATAGGGTGAGATTTATTCAAGTCCCTTATATAAGTGATTCTTTTCAACCTCTTAAGAAGAACAGAAAGCAGCCATATGCTTGGACCCATCAAGCTCCAGAGGACAAGGACATTATAATATGGTAGCTGTATGGTATCTACTGTATGCTTTAAAAAACATGGCTTCTCTGAACAGTTGATGTAAAACAACAGAATATTCAACACTGAATAATCCTTACCATAATACCCTGGATGGATGCTGAGTGTAAACCCTGTGAATAATGGAAAACAGCTGAAACAGCACAGATATTTATTTCTATTGTTTTAATCCTAATGGTGAGCCTTACCCCGGACTAACTTTTACAAAACATTGCTCTGGAATATTTTGGTGTAATGATCCTTTTGTGTTTCTGCTCACAAATTGGCAGAAGAATTTGCAAAAGCCATTCATGGGCACAGCATTCTAAATACAGATGCCATACAGTAGAACAAAGTAGGCTGCATGGAGGGTAGGCAAATTTAACTGAAAAGACTTGAGAAAGCAAAAAGGAACTCAGAGAAAGGCCACTTGGCTTATGCTCTTTTTGTCAAGCAAAAAAAAAAAAAATAGCTCTTATAGTGCTAGGCAAAAAAAAAAAAAAAAACTCGTATATGCTAGAGCTACCTGCAACTTTGGCTGAACTTCCAATTCTCAACTTAAGTGTAAACTAATGGAGGCAATCAGTTCATATTCCTATCAAGTGCAAAGAACGAATACACAGAGAGGGGAGACGGAGAGGGAGAAGAGGGAGGAGAAAAAATAGATTATCCATAACAAAAAGGAGACGTTCAAACGCAAAAAAAAGATCACTGGCGGAAAAACAAATCTAGTGACGTTGCCAATTCAAAAGCTGATACAAAAATTATGCACCAGATGGAAGACTGAATGCACCAACTATCACATTAAACCAAGAGGAAAATCTTCCATGCAACCAGTTCCACCACACTTTCTCCAATTCTGTAACAACAACAAATGTAAAAAGATCCGAGGCCCATCCCACCCCTGAAAGGACCAAATGGTAAGACTAACAATATGAATACACTATTAAAGCCAACCTCTTTAAACACATTTCTTGGCTCAGTATTTCTAAACAGCAAATGGATCATGCCCAGTATTTCCTGGTCAGACCACAGGCAAACTACAATACTATCAACATATCATAATTTACTAGAAGACAATGTTGAAAAAGCACTACCAATCTAAAACCATCTCTCTATTGGTCCAGATGGAATATGTGCCTACTTCTTAAAAAAAGCTATCCACTGCCATAGCCAACGCTCTAAGCAATCTATTGAAAAATCGTTCAGAACAACTACCCTAGCCTAACCTATGGTCACAAGCTACTATGTCACAACATCCCTTTCAAAAAAGGAAACCGCCAGCCTAAGTTGAAAATACAGACCAATCTCTTTATGTTGCATCTACCACTGTAAATCTAGAATCAATTATTAACAATCCATATCCTCCCACTTGAGACATAACAACCTACTCTCTAATAAACAATTCTGGTTTTAGAAAAAAAACTAATCCTGTAATCTGCAACTCTTACACTGCAAAAAACATATGGACTACACAACTCGATTCAGGGCAAACAATAGAGCAATAATCTACAGTAGATTTCTGTAAAGCCTTGATTCAGTGGTACACGACAAACTGCTCCTAAAACTAAAAATCCTATGGACCTCTCTGGACACCTGCATACTGGATAAGAACATTCCTGTCAAACCAAACAGACAGATGGTCAAATCCATCCAAATTCTTACCTGTCAACAGTAGCGTGCTCCCCCAAGGTGGCGGTATCTAGGACCAACTCTCTTCATACTCATATGCATAATATTAAGAGCAACTGTTTCTTCTTCGCTGCTGATGTAAAACTATTCACATCACAAAGACAGTACTGCTACTCTTCAAAAAGACCTTGACTATGTATCAGAATGGTCAAACAAATGGCAATTTAAATCTCAACAAATTAAATGCTCTGTTTTACATATTTGGCAAAGAAATAAAATATCAGAAAATAAAATACAAGCTGAAGAATCAAGACTTTGTTGTGATGATCGCAAACTCTGTCAAGGATCTTGGAATTCTCTCATCCCAAATTGATACTAAGTGCTAGAGGCCCACTGTAACTACCATAAGCCAAAAAAGCATAAGAAGTTGTTAACTGCTAATCTACCATAGCTTTTCTCTGGTAATCACACTAATTACTAGAGCATACAAAACATTTGCTGAATCGAATACTCAAATACAGCTCATCAAGTCTGGAACCCACATATGTATCTGATATTAACCACTGCTTGAAAAACCTCCAGAATATTACAAAGAAGAGTTCTTCACTCCTCTGCCTTGATGCAGAGATACCTTATTCCACCAGAACTTGAAATTCTAGACCTAAAAACTAGAAACTACACCATCTTCGGTCTGATCTAAAGCAGAGTGCTATTCAACCAGTTCACACCAATTCTCAGGAGAACCAGTAGTGGTTAACTTGGCCATGGGTCGGCTGAACCGTGGCAATCCTGACTGGCCACGCGCCCCAACACCTGTCGCTCCGGTCGCCCACTTGTGATTGCTCTCTACTAGCTTCCGTTCCCCACAATCCTCTTTCCCCTGGGAAAAAAGGAAGCATGGACGCGCAGCATGGACTCCACATGGACACTGCAGAGTACCACTTCCCCCTTGTGAGTTGAAGTGCTGGAGTGAGAGGAGTGCGGTCTGGACAGAGGGGCTGGGTGAAATGAAACCTTGGAGCACTTTTGCAATGTAAAAGAACATGCATTTGGAAGTAGGTCTTCTTTAAAAACTTCCCCGCAAAGTTGGAGAAATTTAAAGGAGCTGCTTCCAAAATGCTTGTCTATTAAGTGCCCTCTCTCTCTCTCTCTCTCTCTTTCCTCTCCCTCTCCCTCCTCCCTCCCTCTCTCCTCTCTCTCTCTCTCTCAGGGTGTGTGTGGTGTATGTGTGTGTATGAAACAGAAGAAAGAAAGAGGAAGTTAGAGAAAGAAAAAAATAGGAAGAGAGAGAGAGATAAAACTCTGTGCATTATTTTTTAATGTTCCATTATTTATCATGTGGTTATATTTTAAACTGTCCCTACACCTAGAGTGATTTTCTGCCTTTTCTTTTGCCTAGGGCTACCACATATTTTTCAGGGTTTACATGCATTCAATGTCAAAAGTCCAGAGCATAAAATACACATTGTTTAAGAAGAGTTGAAAAGGGACCTTGGAGGTCTTCTAGTCCAACTCCCCAGCTCGGCAAGAAAACGAGGATGCCAAACTCTGAGAGAAATCCTGGAAAGGTGTCAGAATAATACTTGGAAGGGACCTTGGGTGAAACCCTATACCATTTCAAAGAAATGCTGTCCATCATTTCTGAAAAATTCAGTGATTGAGCACCCAGAACTCTGGAGAAGCAGTTCAACTGGTTAATTGTTTCTCACTGTCAGGAAGTTTCTCCTTAGTTTTAGGTTGCTTCTCTCTGTTCTCAGTTTCTATTCATTGCTTCTTGTTTGCATTCTTGCTTCTTTGGAAAATCACATCCCCCCCTTTTCTTTGTGGCAGCCTTTAAAGCCTGTGTTTATCACACGCTTGAATAAGCATGTGAGCCATTTCCTCCTTTCAGTGGTACATGAAAGTACAGTCGTATAGTATGCAGATAATAAAGTCAAAAAAGGTGAACAACATTTTTACAGAACTATAGATAAGTTGAGGCTGGGAGACAAGGAATGGCTGGGAGGGGAGGAGCCAGGTGAGGCACCCTTGCTGTGAGTGACATTGAGTTGGCCATGCCCACCCAGTCACATGACCACTAAGCCACACTCACCCAGTCATATGACCATAAGCCATATCCACCAAATAAGTCACGCCCTCAGAACCGGCAGTAAAAATTTTTGAATTCTACCACTGGATCTAAGTATTAAAACCATACATTGCAATGTCTTACCTGTCAATGAATACTTCAGCTTCAACCATAACAATGCAAGAGCAGACAATAGATACAAACTCAAGGTTAACCACACCAAACTTGATTGCAGGAAATATGACTTCAGCAACAGAGTAGTCAATGTCTGGAACACTCTACCTGAGTCTGCAGTTTCTTCCCCAAACCCCAAAAACTTTAACCTTAGACTGTCTACAATTGATGTCATCCCTTTCCTAAGAGGTCTGTAGGGGGTGTGCATAAGCACACCAATGTGCCTACCATCCCTGTCCTCTTGTTTCTTTTATTTTTCTTATATGTATCCATGTCATGTATTCATAACTATTTTTATTCTTATACCTATTATCTTGTAAGCGATTGACAAATCAAATTGAAAAAAAAAAGAGAGAGAGAGAATAAGAAAAATGAGATGGGGGTAGGGAAGAGGAGAAGTTTTCAGGATAAAAATAAAAGAAGGATTTAGAATGAGGAATATAAGAGTCTATAACAATTTGCCATGGCCAACTCACCATGGCCATCTTGCCACAGGACAACTCACTGCAGGACAAGAGTTACACTCATATCAAAGAAATGATGGAATAGAATCACTAAAGAAAAGATGCAAAAGGAGGGACAGAATAAAATATGAATGGCAAAAATTAAAATGTTTTTTTATTTTAAACAATTAAATAGAATTGTTAAACTGTCTCACAATGAGTTGTCTCGTGGTGAGTTGGCCTTGGCTAGTTGTCCTGTGCCAAGTTGCCCAAGGTGAGCTGACTGTGGTGAGCTGGCCATGGCGAGTTAGCTACAGTGAGTTTGCTGCAGTGAATTGGCTGTGGCAAGTTGTCCCATTCCCAAATATAAAGTTTAATCACCCTGAATTAACAATCCAAACCAACAACAGGGTTGGTTAGAAGAAGGTAGAAAATATTAAATTTTAGTATTCTATGGAGAATTCTGACTGGAATGCTCATAGAGTTAAAATAAATAACATTGCCATCCATGTTAAATTTGCAGTCTGGAGCAGATTTAAAATATTAAATCACAAAGAGTGTGCCTGATTTTAAATTATGAAAGGCATTTCTGAAATTCACACTTCTAAGGAGAGACTTGGCCAAAGCTGCCTTTGATCTCTCTTCCTATACTTTTTCAAGTCATGTTGTAGAGCTAACTTTGCTTTTGTGTATTAATAACTTTCAGAATTCTTTGATGTATTAATTCTTTGCCTTAGAGATTATTTTGCACAATGACCATAGAAGTACTTTAACTGTAGGTTAAAAATTTCATCTTATATTTTGTTGCTGTCAAGAACTTTATTCTGACAATATCTATATCCTTCAATTCATTACTAATGTTTATTTCACAGGGAACAATATTTGGGCACCTCAAATGAGGAAAACGTTCCACCTTTTCTATCAATAAGTGATCAGTGCTTACCACCACCTTATGTAAAATTATATTCATTTGATTAAAATAAGCCTATAAATTATTTCAAGATAAAAACCTAAGTTATTAAAAGAGGGCTTCATAGATGGAAGGATTATTCAAACCATATGGCCCTAATGACAAGCCACTCATTGCATACTGGAATGAAATGAAGGGTAAGGGGTGGGAGGAGGCAACCCACAATGAAGAAATCAGTAGAAGTCATTTTAAATTTATGTATCCACTCGCATAATTTGATCTATAATAACTAACCTAAAGAGACTGCTGCAGACAAAACAGAGGCAATTAAGACAAAGCAGTACAAATCAACCATATTTTCCAACCACATCCATCTTGTCCAAATTCATCTCATGCAATTGCAACAAGAGTGTAATGGAACATGAAAGCAAATAGAACCATATTTGATAGTAGAGTGTATGACAACCTGCCTGCCTTGCTATCACAAACCTCCGTTATTAAACAGCAATAGATTTTGGTGGGCAAGCTTGTCCATGTATGGCTGCTATACATTTATGATCTCATTTAATATATTATGCTCCACATATGAAGCTGTGAGAGCAGCCAAAGGCAGCCCCAGAAAGATTTATGTGAACTAGAACTAGATTCTGTTTTGCAATCTATCACACTAATCTGTCAACAATGCATGTTCAGGAGTGAAGAGACATTGGTTTGATTTGGCTTTTTTCATTTGACTTGTAGAAAGGAAAACAGGTATACTATAGTCAGAACCATTTACAAAAACAAGGTAAAATACAACTGGAATCAAAGACAGTAAAAAAAAACGTGGAAAAATGATGCTTTGAAATGCTTATAAAAATAGGAATGTCTGGAAAATAGTGCTGCAAAAAGAATAATGCTGACCTCAAATGGATTTTTCAGGAGATAGAAATATATAAATATATAAATCATAAAGTATTTTTCCCTCCTCTAGTCATCTCCTATGTTTCGATGATCAGTAGCTTTGTCACTTTCGTGAAGAAGTATCTGGCTTTGCTTCCTCACACCTTCATATGCAGACAAGGTGCCAAAATTCTAGTACAGCTATTGCTGCAAATTTAGGAAATAGAAGTCCACATAACTAGAGATGATTCAGTTGACCTAGCATAATAGAAAGAATTTGCGTCATAAAATTGGGTGGGGGGAACTACTTTTACATCTGTTTCTTCTGATGGATAATAATTCTCTAGTATTCTGCTTTTTTTTCTTTAACTTGAAATATCAGGGACTGAAACAGGAATTTTTAGCATATAAAACTGGTATATTCTGCCACTGAGCTGTGATTCCCCCCTCTCAGTGGTAGTATATTTTGCTTTTTGTTTTATTTTTTTTAAGGAATGCGTACGGCTTTACTTTTGTCTTGGTGAAATTTCATTTTAGACCCACGTGCAAAATATGCAGTGGAAAATGAGGTATATAAAGTGCAGTTTGTTGCCAAGTTTTGTTATGAACCAGGTTTGCCCAGCTATTAATTATCTGCCTAGTAAATTATTCATATTACTATAGTGCCCAAAGGTTCCAAAATGATCAAAGCCTCATTGTGCAATTCACCATACATACAACAAATCATAATGGGAGGCTTGGCTTTCTTCAAATATAACCCAGAGGGATGTTTATAAAGGCACTGGAGCACTTGGCTTTGAAATTCTCTTTATGTCTTAGAGAATACACCAGAAAGAAACAAAAGCCAGAGATAAAGAAACCAATATCAACCTGCTTTTAAACTGTTTTTAAAACCCAATGCAATCAAATGTATTTCCCTTTGTTGATAAAGGGCAAATACATCTAGGGTTCAATTCATCTGTCATGTACTTCAAACAAAGAAAGAATATGTGAGGATCTCAACACATAAAACAATAAAAAATGTGCAGCAAGGTACATTTTTAGAGACAGGGTGTTTTAGAATTTGCAGTCTACATTGAACCTCTGGAAAGATTCCATACCACAATACTGATGAAGCTGACCAGAGGTTCAAGATAGACTTGCAATGTAGACATCAATATCTCCCAACTCCAGTGTTGCCAAAGGTAAAGGTTCCCTTGTTCATATGTGCTTGTCATTTCCAGATCTGGTGGTGTGTGTGCTCATCTCCATTACAAAGCTGAAGAGCCAGCGCTGTCTGTCTGTCTCCATGGTCTGTCTCCATGGTCACATGGCTGGCATAATACGACGGTGCATGGAATGATGTTACCTTCCCACCAAAGTGGTTCCTATTTTTCTACTTGCATTTTTACATGTTTTCGAACTGCTAGATTGGCAGAAGCTGGGTCTCAGCTACTCTTTGGCACAAATGCAGGGAGAAAATAAGAAACTCATAGCTTCAGTATTGGTAACACAAAAGCTTATAGTTTATTCCTTCCTCTGCAAGGAGTCCAAGATAATAGCTAAGCAAACAAAATAAAGTTGGATCTAACCTGAGTTTCCTGAGATTTGATATTTATAATAATTTCCCCTCATTATCCTTCATTACCCCTGTTTACCCTTATTACCCATGATTACCATTATTAATGATAATTATTCCCATGAACTCAATCACATGAATCATGGTTCATGTGTAGAGCTTCACCTCACAGCATTTTACATATACCGTGCATATTATTATGATACAGAGTTTATTCTGATGAAGAGGAATGCTGTGGGTTACTGTGGCTTCAACTCAAACACGTGCATCCTGTAGTCTATCCTGTAGTCGCGACATGTGTCCCCCTCTACCAGGAACCAGTCTATAAAACAATATACTTTATATCACTAATTATTTCTCTACTTGTGGTCCAGGTTTATCAGGATATTTGGTATGGAATTGCCTTATCAGTCTATTTGTACACACATCTGCTATTTTCACCCAGGTTGCCTCTGTTTCAGGATATCCTTTCCATCTCACTAAGTATTGTAACACTTTTCTACATATTCGCGAATCTAGAATTTATCAATTTCAGCATGGGTTACATCTTTAGCTATTACAGATTCCTCAAGCTGAGGTATATCAATGTGTTCTACAGGCTTCAGTAAACTAGCATGAAACCCAGGATGTATTCGATGTAACTGTGGTGGTAATTTAAGTTTTAAGTTACTTCCATGCTCATTTTTTGTGACACCCCTTGAGATCTTTCAGAGGTAACTGTCCCTTGTTTCATACCACGGGGCACAATACCACTTGGTAAATTGCTACTTGTGGCACTAGGAATGCGAGCCACCTGTTTTCTATTATCTAGTTCTATTGATGGACACTCCATTACCCAATGTCCCAGACCTTGGCATTTGAAACACCTTATGGGCCCCATTCCCCTACCAATCCTTTTAGGCTCCTCTCCCACCCTACCCTGTGCTGCTACTTCTCCTGTTTGGTTGTCTTTTGGTCCCTCCAAATGTAGGACGGAACTCCCTCAGTCCCATATCCAACTCCAAAATTGTTTTATACCATTCCCCCAGTTTCTGGGAAACCTCCCTATAAAGATCCTCTATCTAAACCAGATCTAAATTCTCTAATCAATATTTTTTCTGGCCAGGTGTGCAACCTAGTTGCCAATTTCTGAAACTCTCTGGCATACTCCACAGCAGGCCTCCCATCCTGCTTCAATGACATTAATGCTTCTTCATATTGATGTATCCTTGACCTATCTTCAAATTGAGTGCAACCCAAAACAAACCAACATTAATCAATTCCTTTGCATGCACACGATGCAACTCTGCAGCCCAATTGGCAGCATCACCTATTAACACTGTAGTTATCACAATTATAATAGACCATTGAGAAGGATAGCAATTTGAATATAATTCTCGGTGGTTCACAATACTACTACATCTGCTAATGATTCATCTACTTCCATAGAAAATGCTCCCTCCGACCTCCTCCTATTCACATCCCTGCTATCTCTGGCACTTGAACTAAAGAAAGATGTGTCTTCCATTCTAAATCCCCTCCCTGGACTGTCCCAAACGGTCTGGGGAGTAGAGTGACTAATGCTTAAGTCACCATACTTGACACAGAACAGTTCCAATGTACTAGCATTTAAACTGGTCGTAGAAGTACTGCACTCATCTTTGATAGCAATCCGTCATTCCCTCCACTTCTCAAACATCCCGGAGGGCTGCGGCATAAAAGTGGGAGGTTTCCCTTGTGAAACCTTCCCCCTCATATTGTCCCTCAACTCCAATCCTGATTTCTGTTCCTTTTGGATTTTCAGCCATACCACAGGCTGAGGATCCTCTTCACATCTCGCATTATCTGTTTGTCCACTTTCCAAAGACACCACATTATCATGCATCTGAACTGAGGGCTGCTCAGGCACCATGCCAGCCCCTCCAACAGCATTATCTGCATCCACCTCCGAAATGTCCTCAAAACCTCTGTCAACAGCAGTACCTTCAGCCATAATATCACAGGTAATGAAATATTATAGGATGTATGAGATCCAACTTTCCTCTCAGATACTCTTTGGCACAAATGCAGGGAGAAAATAAGACACTCTTCGCTTCAGTATTGGTAACACAAAAGCTTATTGTTTTTTCCTTCCTCCTCAAGGAGTCTGAGATAACAGCTAAGCAAACAAAATAAAGTGGGATCTAACCAAGTTTCCTGGGATTCAATATTTATAATAATTTCCCCTCATTGCCTTTCATTACCCCTGATTACCCTTATTACCCATGATTACCATTATAATTATTCGTATGAACTCAACCACATGAATCCTGGTTCATGCATGGAGCTTCACCTCACAGCATTTTACATAGACCGCGCATAGTATTGTGATACAGAGTTTATTTTGATGAAGAGGAATGCCATCCTTCAGGTCGCTGTGTCTTCAATTCAAATGTGTGTGTTGTGTAGTTGCGACAAATATATTCCCAATTGGTTGGATACAGGCTACACTAGAGGAGAGTGACTACAGAAGAGATCGTATGAGCCCTGTGTGAAAAAGTATCAATTAAGTGTATGGAAAATGAACATAAAGAAGTGCAAACTGTTTGCAACCAGCTGAAATAATTACATACCACAGAGGATATAAAATATTATTGAGATATATAAAAAGGATTCCTTTATTGAATGATGGAGCAAAAGAATCTGCAGGAAAAAAAAATGCACATCGGAGAATCATTGCTATACTGATAATAGGTGCTCTGTTGTGAAAAATAAATGTCTCTTGAGAGAATCAAAAATATATGTGCTTTAAAGTGTGTTTCTGCCCACAATATTATGCGGAAGTAAGAACTGGGTATGTCAGCATAAATGTTTAACAAAGTGGGAATGGGGCACTGAAATGTGTGGAATAAAAGAAAGAGTGAGAGGATTATGAAGGATTCTGTGCTAAATCAATGTAGGCTGAATACAAAATAAAGTAACCAGTAGGAAAGGAATTAGAACAGTTTTGTAGCCACTCAATTTCAGCAACCTGACTCTGGACAGTATACAAAAATTGCTAGCCAAATAGCAAAGCAGAATAGTGCACACAAGTAAAACAAAAAAATAAAGAAATAATATGTGTATGCTATGTTGGATAGATGCTTCCTGATAAATAATTGCTTTTTGGGGAATGTATAGGGAAATAGAATATATGCTTCTAAAATGCATTAAATGCCAGCCAGATGACTTGTAAGCCTGGTAGTCCAGGTGCTGTCCTATTTCTCTTTTCTTAATAAATCTTTATCTGGATTTGAATGGAAAAGGCTTCTTTCAAAGGACTCTATAAAACAGTCTCCTGAGAGTCATGGGCTTTCCTGATGTGTGGGTTTGTATAAGCTTTATAAAATATAGCACCACTGGTAGGATTTTAGGTGCTGTTTATCCTAATGGTGAAAGTGTCCTATCTCTGAATTAGCTGAGTGCATTGTGTTCCTTCCTGATGCCCTTTCCATGTCCTGCAAATGAAAATCAATTATGAAATTTCATTGCCAGCAATCCTATGTGTACAGATATACACAAGAAAAAAATAATAATCACTTAATTGTACAGCTGTAAAAGAAAAAAACAAAGCTTAATTCAACCAAATGACATTTAATTGGAAGGAGAAAAATCCTTTTTTGTCCAACTGAGCAATGAATTTGGTGGGCAGGTAGCCCGGACTGGTAGGAGACTTGCTAGGATTTCCACAATTCTAATAAAACTCAGGCAGACAGTAACAGACCTCTCACCGAATTAATTTAATTGCATATTCTTCTCCACATGACCCAATAATCAGATATTGCTGTCATGACTCATTAAACTAACTAGTGTCCAACATCTAGCTAAGATTTATTAAACTGCTTTTATCCTAGACTCCTCACTGAAATGTGAATTTCTGTGTCAAATGAATCCTATTAACATCAACCCATATATGCAAAGGCAAAAATTCTACCACTTATTCAACCCCATGGATGGTATAGGATTGGACTTAACAGAGGAGTGCATTTATTGATTGGAACTCTTAGATTGGATTTAATAAAATTATGTTAAATAATGACAAAGAAATGGATGAAGTCAGGGCACAAAGTAAAATATTTCATTAATGCATTTATTTTGTTTTATACTACCCACCCCGAGTACCTCTTTGAGGAAGATGCGTGTTCAGAAATGTGATAGATGAGAGATAGATAGATAGAGGGATGGAGGGAGAGAAAGAGAGAGAGAATGAGAATGAGAAAGAGAGAACAAGAAGAGACAGACAGATGTCATGGAAGCTTTGAGAATCATACACAAGATATACATCCACACATTCTCCTAACTTCAGTTTGGAGATATCTGGTTAACCATTGTTGGATACCTCGTATGATGTAGCCATTTTTCGCAGCTTCAAGGCCAGCTGACATTGGAATATTTTGATCCAATGTCTTCACAAGTCTCAATATATGCACAATTTGTGATGCTTTCATAACTGCTCATCATTTTTGGTTGTTTTTGGCTGCTGCATACATATCTCTCCAATCACCGCCACTTTGTTTCCACGATTATTTTGATTTGTCATGTTAAACTACGTTAATACCGGGTGAAGGCAGTTGAATCAATGTTGTTAGAGAACATGATAGATCAGGTCCTCTTGGCATTCTTAGAAAATGAAAATGATCTATCATTTTTTCCAACTGTATATAGAGGTCAGTAGTGGGATTCAAAATTTTTTCTACCAGTTCTGCGGGTGTGAATCTCTGCTCAAGCCATCATTGAAACTTGCTTTTTCTAATAGCCGCAGCCCATGTAAGAAGCAGTTTTTTCCTGTCAGTTGGTTTACACCAGCTACTGCATCTTTATTTCTTCCACAATATTTGTTAGCCTATAAATTATCTTGTTAGTAATCAGCTGTATAGATGGAACAAATGTAAACTAGCATAATTTGCAGTCTGCCTTGCAGACTGTAAACAGTGCATCTTTCTCCAAGAAATATCAGCAATACCTGATGTGTGTACGTTGTTCCAATTATCTCATAATTCTGATTTTTTTTTGCATGGAATGATATTGTAAATTGTCCATTGATGACAAATCACCAAATTAACAGAAGAACAAAATAACAGAGTTGGAAGGGACCTTGGATGTTTTCTAGTCCAACTGCCTGCTGAAGCAGGAAATCCTAAACCATTTCAAATAAATGGTTGTCCAATCTCTTCTTAAAAGCTCCAGTGGTGGAGCATCCATAATTTCTGGAGGCAAGTTATTCAACTGATTAATTGTTCAGAAAATTTCTCCTTAGTTCTAGGTTGGTTCTCTTCTTGATTAGTTTACATCAATTGCTTCTTGGCCTACCTTCAGGTGCTCCGGAAAATACTGTATGTTGACCCTCTCTTCTTAGTGGCAGCCCCTTAGATATTGGAACACTGTTATCATGTCACCTCTAGTCCTTCTTTTCATTAAATTATTGAATTCCTGCAACATTCTTCATATATTTTAGCCTCCAGTCCCTTAATCATCTTTGTTACTTTTTCTAGAGTGTGAACATCTTCTTTATATTGTGGACAAAACTGGATGTAATATTCCAAGTATGGTCTTACCAAGGCATTATGAAGTGGTATTAACACTTCACATGATCTTGATTCTATCCCTCCATTAATATAGCCTGTGTTGGATTTTTTGGCAGCTGGCTCATGTTTAAATGATTGTCCACTAGGACTCCAAGATCCCTCTATCAGTAGTACTATTATATTATTCTGCATCTACATTAGTGTTCTATCAATCCATCAGGGAAATAAAGGCTGTGAGGAATAACAACCAAGGATCAGGAATGTTTATTCCTATAATGTGCAATTGTCAGTTGGAATAGATTTGCCTACCATGATATGTGCAGTCTGCAAATCAGACAGTACTAGTTCAGTGGGGAAGGATTGCATTGTGTGTATTCTTATCCTCAAGACATGGTCAGAAAGCTTGAGCAAGTTGATCACTTGGGTCAGCCCGCCCTCTCCTCCCTCTTATTCTATAGAGCAAATAACTAACAGATGCACACAAATGCTATAAATTTCATGTTATTAAGAGATATCTTGCTTTACATGAATATATGTTTGGTGGCCCACTACTTTAAGTCCAGACAAGCATTATCTCCTGACTTCTCCCAATTTTTTTTAAATCATGAAACCCCTAGTATTCTGCATAAGAGGTGATCACAAAAGTAATAATACAAATTAATGTAATAAATAAAAACACAAAAAAACAACTCTAGGGTATCTCCAAGGGAGGCTGCAGTAGGCCTCACAATTTGAGAGTTTTTTTGCAGTGATTGAACAATAAATAGAAGGATATCATGAATTAAAACTTTAATTTCAAAGCAATAAAGTTCATTGATTAAAAAGTTTAATTTCAGTCTTAAGGCCCGGTCCCACTGGCCGACGGAAGCAAAACATATGCATAAAGGACACAGAGGACGAGCAAAATTTTGGGGGTCGCTCCATCCATTGTCATCCACTTCAAAAAGTGGCAAAAATTTGCATAAACAGAACGGAAAAGAACGGAAAAGAACAGACGTGGGTAGTATGTAGCGGGGATGTTAAACAGATGTTCATNTGCGCATCCTTTCTATTTCCATGCTACTAACGCTGTGTAGACGTTCCATATACCTTTTGTTTCATCCCTCTTTCCATTTTCAGCTGCAGCGGATCTGAGTTGCGAGGATGCCCAGAGGATGCAGAGAGGATACAGCGGACGTTTAACAGATGATAAACGGACATAGAATGTTTGTTGCTCGTATGTTGCGAATTTACATTGTACATGGTGGAAAGTTCATCCGTTCACAAAGTTTTGTGCAGCTCAAAATCTTGCATGGATGAAATCGCAGTGGACAGATGCTCGACGGATAGAGCGTATGAAACACGTATGCAATGAGTACACAACGGATACATAGCGTTTTCCAACAGTTGGCAAGCTTTTTTTAACGTTTTACATCCTCTTTGCATCCATAAGTGCAGTGGGACCGGGCCTTAATTAGGGTTCTCCACACAGTATTGCCCTTGACTGAGTCAATTTAATGAATAGAAACAATGGTGGTAAAAGCTTTGTTTACATAGAGTCCAATGAAAAGAATCTATGTACATTCTACTATCTTTCCCTACAATATTAAGTTCTTACTGAACTCCAGTCTCTTACATTTCCCAAAAAAGTCCTGCCATCCACCCCCTAACATTAGTACTGTGATTGTCAACTATTTTAGATAACGTATCAGTGTACCATTTGATCATCTCATTCTATCATGTTGGAGATCATGGATGCACATTATTTCTGAGTCCTGTCAAGTTGTGATCCTAGAAATGGGCATGGCCAGATTGAAAAGTGGATGAAGAAAGGTAGGCCGAATTCATTAATTTTGTTGTACAATTGTTCAGACACCTTGCAGCCTGTCATTTTTTCAGAACTACTGTATATACTCGCATATAAGCCGATCTCGCATATAAGCCGACCCTTTAAAAACTGCCCCAAAATGAGGATTTTTTGAAAAAACCTCGCCATATAAGCCGACCCCAATACTCAGGGTGAACGCTGTTTCTTTTTCCTACCCAAATTTTTGGGGGTCGGCTTATAACTCTCGCGAGAAGAAATTCTGGCTGCCGACTCTCGTGCGACTTAGAGCCAATGACTCTCACGCCATTCGCGGGCAGCGAGTTCGTGCAAGATGAGAGCCAGTCTCTCATCGCCATTCAACGGCACCGGCTTCACGTGATGAAGAGTCTTAGGTCCATCGCAGAAACCGCCTGCCGGCGAAGGCAATGAGAGTCTCTGGCTCTCATTGCACGAAGCCGCTGCCCTGAAGCCTGATGAGAGCCAAGACTTCTCATCGGGTCGAAGCCGCTGACGCGAAAGGCAAAGAGAGTCTTGCTTCATCGCGCGAAGTCGGGCAGCCAGATTTATTCGCGTTATAAACCGACCCAAAATTGGGGAAAAAAAAAGTTTCTAAAGTCGCTTTATGCGAGATATGTATAGATTTAAAGAGTACTATAGCTCCTAAACTGTATGAACGTCTGAGTTTTATACGTTCCTGGGGCCGATATCAGTGCTATGATAGCCAACTTTGCCTTCTCATCAACCTCTCCAATCAATTTTGCTTTATTTATTCTGTCTCAGCTACCATATCCAGACATGTGTTGAAATTGGCGCATGCGTAGATCACAGATAGAACAAACTCAAAGAGAGCCAATAGAAGCAAAAACATAAACACAAAAAAGATCACCATTGCTGAGATAAAACAACGAAATGACCACAATAAATACACATTACCATTTGCACAGCTTCGCCAAACATCATCGTATCTCCTTAAGCTCAGAGGAAAAAACTCTTGCCTTTAAGGCATTGTGGAAAAGCGCCAGCAATGCGTCAGAATCCAGGAGAATTATCTGGTAGCTGAGATATCCCAAACAGTTGTCTTCCCGGTACACTTCCTATAGTCATGTCGGCCTCACAGCTAAGCGCCTTTCAATTGTGAGTGCACGTCAGTTTGGTATCGCCTTTCACTAAGCTTTATAGATATATCTATTTAAAAATAAGCATTTTAAACACCTATTTCACTATAAAGAAAACCTCAGAATGCATCTCCTACCAGAACCTAATACATGGGAAGTTGATTAACTATGGAGAACATAGTCACTCAGAATAATGATAACATTAAATAATAAATTTATGTTGTTTATAATACTTTTGATTTAATCTGGCTAATATATACCAAACTTTCTATTCGCGATTATGTCGTTTTATTGGATTATTCATTTGTATTTTATTAAATATAAATATTGTAAGAAAAAAAATAATTTAAGTATCATTCAAATGATCTCCCCTTTCACTTAAATTCACACATTACTTACATTCAGTTACTCACTTATATGCATATTAACTTCACTGTTTCAGTTTTTGTGTTCAATGTCTGCTTGTTTGCTTTGAAAAACATAGGTTTGAATTACAACTACCCTTCTGCATCAGTTGAATTTTGAAACACTTTATTTTGATATCCCTGTATTTATAAACTATTCAATAACTACAGTTCTCTTGGGGGGGTAGGGGTGAACAAAACTTCTAAAAATATACTATGTAAAATAAAAGTAAATTTTAGAAGGTAATAGTACCAGCATTATATAGATTTTTCGTATAATACTATAAATATAACTTGTTCTTGATATATTGTTATGAATTTACCTTGTTTGCTGTGGCTTTTACATAATGTAGGGTGAACACCAGCAGCAGCTGCAGTCTTTCCTTGAATTGTTTAAAAGAGGCTTAATAGCTTAATGGCTGGGTGACTGGCTGAATGTTAATAGAGTTTCTGGCTATTGATGCTGTAGCTTGCAAAAGGCAGGAAGCACCACAGAGAAGTGTTAGATCAAGATGTTGCTAAGACTTAGAAGTTCTGATCTGAGTAAGAGTACTTGGTTAACTCAACCACATCAGCCTCTGACATTGTGATGGCTCCATTATTCAGACAATACTAAAGCTTTGGTTGATACTTTTGAATTTTACAGTTTTATTTTGTATAAACATTCCCATGCCAACTTCAAACAAGAAAGTAATCGTCATGTCAAAATATTTATATTTTCTAAGCATGTTCATTTTGTGTGTTCTTCTCTAAACTGGGGTACATGATTTTGAGTGCAACTCAGAGGGCATTAAATTGGGAAAGATGTTGCTGGCTGGAAATGATGGGAATTGCAGTGTAATATATTATGAAAGTGCCATGATTGCTTTTATCTGATTTTGAAACTCAAAATAAAGCTCTCACTTTTCCTCTTTGAGACAGACTGTTGATTGTTGCTGGGCTGAAAGAGTGAAGATAAGGCTTTGGTAGATTTGTGAGCTGAGAAACCTGGGATATGAGTCTCTTTCCATATGCAGATAAACAATTTTCTGAGCTTCATCAAAACAGCACTGAGTTGGTTCTTGAATCTTCAAGGTAATACCTTCTCTCACTGGACTGTCAATATTAATCTGAAAAACAAATAAACAAACAAATAAACAAACAAGGAAAGTAGTTTTCATTTTACTTTTTAAAAAATAGTCAGAAGCCAAGAGACTAGACAGAGTAAGATGCTGAAGAGTGTACAAAAAATGGCATCAAGAAAGATGGCATCAAGAAATCTAGACAATGTCACAAAATTTATTTATCTGGGTACAGCTACCCAACTTCCAAATAACCTGGGTAATTTGTGTATGGTTAAAAGCATAAAAACAGAGAAACCAATAGAATAAAACACACAAAATACCACAATGCAGAATAACTGAAGCCAAATAAAATGTATTCCAATTTAAAAAAAAAATCTTATCAGGATGCCTTAGAACTCAGGCCTACTGCTTTACCAAAGACCAACAAAATATTAGAGGCAGTGTGATTTAGAGGTTATGATTCTGGCTAAAGTGACATCAGTAGGTGTCATAGATCACTGCATGACTTAAAGCCAGTTACTCACAGTCCAAATTCCCTCACAAGTTTGTCATTGGAAGAATAAATTCTTGTCATGGATACTATAGTATTTGATGCACCATTAATTCGTATTTATTTATAAAGGTGGCCTTCTAGAGATATATCTCTTACTAGCAGCCTACTTGTGTGGCCTTATATTGAGATTTAATGAGGTATTCCTCATCAGTAAATAAATAAAATTATTATTCATCATAAAATCTGTTGGTAAGTTCCAAAGTTGCTTTTTTATTTTATTTGATTTGATTTGTCAATTGCTTACAAGATAATGGGTATAAGTAAAAACATAGTTATGAATACATGGATACATATAAGAAAAATAAAAGAAACAATTGGACAGGGAAGGTAGGCACGTTGGTGCACTTATGCTTGCATACTACATACCTCTTAGGAAGGGAGTGAGGTCAATAGTAGACAGTCTAAAGCTAAAGTTTTTGGGGTTTGGGGAAGAAATCACAGAGTCAGGTAGGGTATTCCAGACATTTACCACTCTGTTGCTGAAGTCATATTTCCTGCAATCAAGTCTGTGCGATTAACCTTGAGTTTGTATCTATTGTTTGCTCTTGTATTGTTATGGCTGAATATTTATATATTCATTGATAGGTAGGACATTGCAATGTATTTTTGTCTCTCCATATACAAAGGTAAGGTTTCAATCTGTAATATAAGTTGTCCACTTGGACAAATTATTTAAAATGTTCAACATCTGTGAGAGCATTCATACATTTCTTCCCAAAATGAGAAAATGTATTGTATTCCTGCCCAGTTTATTAGTTTACCTCTTTTGGAGCCTGAGGTTGGATAAATTCCTTAAAAAGTTTCTGTGCCTCTGATATTCTTTTTCTCTGTGATAAAATCTTCTTATACTTTTCACAAGCCAACCAGAATTCCATGTTCTCATCACTATATTCAGTCTTCAGGTAGGACTTGTAGACAATTGGCCCATCTGAAAATAATATGTCAAACATTGATTTGCAAACTATACTAAAAGTAATGATTATAATAGTTATGTTTTATTCTTTGTATAAGATATACTATGAAGAATCATTTTCTGAGATTCTGATTTATAACAGGAAGTGAAAATTACCTCAGATAACTAGATAGATAGATAGATAACTAGCTATTTTGTTTTCCTTTCCATTTACCATAATATATAGTTAAGGGAATATATAGGGGGATTCTTTTTCCATTTTTTTTAGTATTCTTATTCTCAAGGATCTGGCAAGTTATATCTATAGATATATCTATGTTTATCTATTTGTCTACCTGCATTAGGCTTCTTATATTAAGCTTAATATAGCTCTATCTCTATCATCTCTATCTCAATCTCCATCTCTATATGTCTCTGTCTCTGTCACTAATTATCTGGGTAATTGGTATATTGTTATTACAAAATAAAATCTTCATTTATTTATTTGTATCCCATCTTTATTATATTTACAATAACTCAAGATGGCAAACATATCCAACATACCTTCCTCTTCCTCTTTTCCCTACAACAACACTGTGAGGCAAGTTGGACTGAGAAAGTGTGTCCCAAGATCACAATGCTGGTTTTCATGGTTATAGAATAGTGGTTCCCAAAGTGGGTGGTACCACCCCCTGGGGGGGCGGGATGCCTTAGGGGGTGCTAAGAGGCAGCAGGGGGGTGTTTGAGGTACCAGCCCTGCAGGTTCACTCATTGACTGTAGCACTGCACTGGAGCCAGTGCCTCCAATGCAGAAGCAGTGGCATGTTACATGCTGCCGTGGCCGCATTTGATGTGCCCCCCCTGCCGCCTCTTAGCACCCCTCTGCTGGTCTCCTTGGGGATGCTAAGAGGTGGCAGGGGGGTGTTTGAGTCACTGACCCTGCAAGTTCACCGTAGTAATTGACTGTACTACATTGACTGTAGAATGCTCCGGAGCCGGTGCCTCCAATGAAGAAGCAGCGGCACATTATGTGACACTGTGGCCACATTCGACGTGCTGCCCCCCACCACCTCTTAGTGTCCCCAAGGGGGCCAGCAGAGGGGTGTTCGAGGAACCTGCAGATTCACCCATTGAGGCTCCAGCTCCAGCTCCAGAGTGGTGCTACAGTCAATGGGTGAACCTGCAAGGCTGGCACCTTGAATGCCCCCCTGCCACCTCTTAGCATCCCCAAGGGCCTAGCAGAGGGGCACTAAGAGGCAGCAAGGGAGTGGCGCATCAAACATAGCCACGGTGGCACGTAACATGCCACCACTTCCACATTGGAAGCGCTGGCTCCGGAGCGGTGCTAGTCAATGGGTGAATCTGCATGGCTGGCCGGCTCCTTGAACGCTCCCCTACCACCTCTTAGTGCCCCTCTGATGGCCCCCTTGAGGATGCGAAGAGGCAGCAGGGGGGCATTTGAAGCTCCAGCCCTGCAGGCTCACCCCATTGATTGTTGTACTGCACTGGAACCGGAGCCTTGAATGCAGCAGCATGTTGGGAAAAGCCACCACCACCGCTTTCCCAAAGTGCCACCGCTGTCGCAGTCTGTCCATCCATCCATCCATCCATCCATCCATCCATCCATCCATCCATCCATCCATCCATCCATCCCAAAGGACTGTCTGTTTGCCTGCCTACCTTCCTGCCTATCTCTGTGTCTTTCTGTCTACCTACCTATCTACCTATCTATCTACCAATATAGATCTATCTATCGATTTACCTACCTATCTATCTACCTATCCATCAATCCATCCAAAAGTTCTGTTGGTCTTCCTGTCTGCCTGCTACCTATTTACCAATATAGATCTATCTATCTATCTATCTATCTATCTGTCTTCTGGTCTGTCTGTCTGTCTGTCTGTCGTGTCTGTCTGGTCTGTCTGCCTACACTACCTACCTACCTACCTACCTACTACCTACCAATATATCTGTTCTGCCCTACCTTCCTGTCTCTATATCTATCTATTATCTATCTATCTATCTATCTATCTATCTATCTTATCTATCTATCTATCTATGCTATCATCTATCTATCATCTATCTATCCATCCATCTATGTTCGAAGCGCTGGCCCCAACAGGCACATCGGAAAAGTAGAGCAAAGACTGTCTGGAGGGAAGGAAGGAGAGAGAGAGGGAGGGAGGGAGGAGAGGAAAGAGAGAGAGAGAGAGAGACCTGATGCATTATGATTGAATGAAGGCCTAGTTTAGACTGAGGCCCTTTTCCACATTGAGAACATCTTTGCCAGAACATTGAAACCTCTTTGGCCTCTATAAAGGTTTTGTGGATGGAAACAGGGTCAAGACTATCAGGAAGCTCTCACATTTTGTTGAGGCTTTAAACAGGATCCATTGGACGCAGACCTCCACCCTAAAAAAATATTTTTCTCAATGTATACAATGCCAATTCTGAAGAAGGCAAAACCAAAAATGTACTGGTAAATTACAAGAACACACACACACACACACATACACACACACACACCACACACCCTTCTAACCCTGCTGGAGCAGGTGATTGGACTAGAATAGACATCTCAGTATCTTTCTCCTCCGTTCCTCCATCCCTCCAATCCCTCCCTCTTCTTTATTACTTTTTTTTTTGGTCCCCTTCTTCCATTCCCCCTTCTTTGTCTCTTTTTCTTCTTTCCCTTTTCTCTTTCTTTTCTTCCTTTCTTTCTTTCCTCTCTTTCTTTTCTCTTCTCTCTTTCCCTCTCTCAGGCTCACCCTTTAGATCAGGGGTCACCAAACTTTTGGACCTCAGGGACCACCAAAGTCATAATTTTAAATTCCAGAGACCACTAATATGAATTTTGACTGACTGTGTGCTTTCTGGTGTTGGTGGGAGAGAGAGAAGAGAGAGAGGAGGGAGGGAGGGAGGGGAGGGAGGGAGAGAGAGAGAGAGAGAGAGAGAGAGAGAGAGAGAAAAGAGAGAGAGAGATCTGATCCAACCTCTTTCTCTCTCTCACACACACAGGCAGGGGTGGGATTTAGACCCCTGATCTGAAGCTGTCAAAACTCCAAAAATAGGTCAAGTAGCTCTGGGGAGGCCAGTCATAAATTAGAACACTTGCTAAAAAAATGGCCATTAAGTGAGGACCACTTGTATTTGGTTTTCCAGTCACCTGGCCATGGACACACAGTCACATGACCAGCAAGCCACACCAACCAGTCATGTGACTAGCAAGCCACACCCTCAAACTAGGCCACGCCCACAGAAATTTGAATCCCACCCCTGGGTGGGGGGCACTGAGGATGAGTTTGTAGCAATAAGGGGGTGGTGGACTTAAAAAGTTTGGGAACCACTGTTATAGAACTTAGAATCTACCATTTTCTCCCTTGGTTCCTTCGATACTATTTGCATGCCCACCCCCCCATCTTCTCTCTCGGCAGTAACAATCACCATATGCATTTTTACTTCAGCAGAAGAGAAGTTTTTTTTTTTTTAAAGAAACCTAATATTTGATAAAATGCCAATCTGGAAAATCCACAGGACGTAAGCAAATGAGCCAATGTGCTCAAAAGCAGGGCCAAATAGTTTCTTACCCAACATAAGGAGGAGAAAAATAAGCACAAGATTGTGAATGTTATTTCTAAATATAGATCGTATTCTTGAAACATAGTTGCTGAGCTTCTTTCTTATTGCTTCTTAAAGGCCGTGTCACACTGCACCAATGGATGCAAAGAGGATGTAAAACGGACAAAAAAGCTTGCCATCCGTTCAAAAACACGATGTACTCACTGCCTCCGTT
>BHFT01001916.1:0-11437 GCA_004320025.1 Laticauda laticaudata | reverse complement strand
GGAAGAGAGATAAGACTGCATCTCAAAATGATCATCTGTAAAAATACTGAAGTTTGGCAGATAAACAAACAGTGATTGGTCTCATTTGAGAACGATGAATCCACATACAAAGGAGATTGTACAACTTGCCCTTGTGGTGTAACTGGAACAATCTGGACCTGGAACACACTCAAAAGGGATCAGGAAACTGGGTGGTAGACATTAGAGGAGGAACTTTCTATACTACCCCCGTCTTACAATATTAGACAAACAGTAGAACAGTAAAGACCGTTCAAGTTTCTAGTTCTACTCGTACACAAGGCTGAAAAGTAATCCCTTACATCAAAACGTCATCAACAAGACAACAGAAGATGTATATATAATATCTGAACTCAGACAGTTCAAAATTGCCAAGGGAGCTGCTGATTCATTCTATAGAGGAATTATTGAGTCTGTCATCTGCACTCATAACTGTCTGGTTGGGATTCTGCACGCCAACATGGACAGCACACTTCAGAGGATACATTAGAGACTGCAGAAAAACAGATTACTAACATAACTTGCTCCTACTAGGAACGCTGTATACTGCAAGCGAGGTCAAAAGAGGGCCTGTGAAAATATATTACAGACCCCTGCACATCGCGGACATAAACTTGTTTCAACTCCTTCCCTCAAAACGATGCTTACACGCATTACATACACCAAGAACAACTAGACAGCAAGAAAGGGTTTTTTCTGCCAAATGTCATCACTCTGGTATAACCAAATAATTCCCTCCAGACATTGTTCAAGCTACTTTACAAAGACTGCACTACTGTTACTATTAATCTTCTCATCACTCCTTATCGACCCACCTCTCCAACACTTGTGACTGTATTACACTGTAACTTTGTGTATTGTCATCCTTATGATTTAATATTGAGTGTTTCCTAGTAATGATTTGAGTTGCTTATTGTAATCCTAATGACTATTATTAAGTCCTTGTACTTATGATTCTTGACTCTTGATGAATGTATCTATTTGCTCTTTATGTACATGGCAGAAGCCTATATTGGCAACCAAGACAAATTCCTTGTGGTGTCCAATCACACTTCTGGCCAATAAAGAATTCTATTCTATTCTATTCTATTCTATTCTATTCTATTCTATCCTCCAGAAATGTCAGCAATGAAGCAAGTTGAAATTTTTCCTTTATTCCTTATCTGAATTGTTCTATCTCCATCTTTTCTCTTGACCTACTTGAATTTTTATTCCACTTGAATCTCTTCCAAATATTCTTGCTGTTTCTCTGATTTCATTAAACATAAGTTCTTTCCCTCCTTTAACTGTTCTTCATAACTTGCAGAAGTTCTCAGATGGTAACATTATTGAGCTGTCAAGAAGATAAAAATATTGCTGTGATCATCTTGGTCTGTTCATTGCAGAATGAAAACAGATCCTGATCAGTTTTAGCTCCAATTATATGTGAAAGTATGGATCTTATTAGTGAGTGTTTATGATAGATAAGCACAAATTCTTTATTTGCCATTGAAGTCCCATGTGGTTTGATATCAAATAAGGTAGATAAGTTGACATATAGTGTTCGAAAAAAAATTCTTGTCCATTCCAAAACTGGGTAGATAAGCACAAGATGACTGCTTCAAGTGGAAGTAAAAAAATTTAACAGCAAAAATGAAGGCACAATTCAGTTTTTAAGGTCGACTATGAGATTAGGAAATTAAGGTGGTCGTATTTATAAGAACTAAGGGGTTTATTGTGGAATATTGGATGATGTGCAGTAAGTTAAATATATACATTGAGATGTTTCTGCCCTGGAAAATCCTGACAAGGAAGGTCCATCCCTTGTCCTGTGGAATATGTGAATTTAGATGTATAAACCTCTTGGTGTGGAGTTTAGGAGGAATCTGTATCAGGGTGCAGTCTTGGGATCCCTTATCTTAAAGGGATCCTGTTTTAGGTTTATTTCCTGGTGTTGGCTCACTTCCTGAACAGAGATATTTAATCAATTGAGTCTGAGTGTCTTAATATGGACAGGAAGAGATTTAATTGGTTCTCTGTATCTGTATTTGAGGTTTGCAATCAGAGATGATTGGGGTTCATTCATGACCTCACTAGGGGAGGGTGTCCTAATGATCTTTATTTTCCAGCAGTGGGAAAGGAAAATTTTCTGACTACTGGTCTTCTAGTTATAAAAATTGCTTATATTGGGATTCTTTTTACAATTAATAAAAATGCCACAGGTAGTTTTTGACTTAGGACCACTATCAAGACTGGCAAAGATGTTTAAAAACATGTCCTCCAAATTATGGAAATGTAACCAGGTACTGGTCATGTCACTTTTTCAGTGTCTTTGTAATTTTGTAAGTCCCTAAACAAATGGTTATAAGTGAAGGACTACCTGTATTTCCTAAACAATTTAAGTTTTGTTTTTTTTTAGTATTTTGCTAAGGATTTTCTTTACTCTTTTTAATTATTTTGGTAACAATTGATAGTATTAGCTTGTATTAGAATACAAATCCAATGAAATACAATTAAATGTATGAAATCAATTGATTTTACTGGGCACTTCTACATATAATTATCCCATCTATATCTGCCTCCAGCTTCAATATCTCATTGATGACTCTCAAGCTGATTTTCAGTCACCCTCATTTTACTGCTGGCTTGAATTACTTCAAATGAGCCACCACTCAATCTGTTGTCTTTCCAGCTGATTTGTGCCCAGGTACAACAGACACCCCCTGATACCTCCAGTCCAAACACACCCCATCCATCCATCCAGATGAAACCTAACTTCCTAATAAATGACAGCCGGCCATTCACCTGAAGCCAAGCCAAGCCAATGGCCCAATACACAAAATACACAATGGCAATACACAATGACCCCAATACACAAAATACAATGTTGCCAGTTAATCAAGATTAAAAAAAAACCAATACAAAACAGACAGCAGATATTACCAATCAAGCAGAACACAGCCAATTCCAAGACCAATAAACACAGACCAAGATTCCTAACCAATCAGGATGAAGAAAAAACCATTCTAATAAACACGAGGCTAGCACCAAATTTAAAACAGAAACTGCTGCAGAAGCCTGACACACGATGAAGATGAGCCCAACACACAAGCCTGATGATGGCAGATGAGATTCTGCTGAAAGGTTGCTACAACTTTAAAAGCATAATATATATATATGACAATATATAACACAATATGTAATTTAAAAAAATAAAAAACTAATACTGTTACATCATTTTTGGGGTGGGCAGTCCAATGGATTCCTTTCAGAGGACATACATTGAAAATTTTAAATAATTTTATGAAGAATTATGTTTGTTTTTCTACTTATGAATTAATATTTACCATTGTTAGGCGTAGGAAATTGCAATATGTTAAAATAACTGTATTTATTCCCATTGCATTTCCCCCTATATGCAATGATTCTGCATACATGGGGATCAATGAGTTTAAATCCGTTAGCCTCTGATAATGAATGCATGATAGAAAGTTTTCACTCTTCTCTGTTAAGGGAATGATTTTTTGGATACCTTATAATATAATTACAACATGTAAAAACTTAATGTGATAAAGAATATATATTTCTGTAGCTTCCATTAATGATGCATATGTTTCATTTCATCCATAGGGTATATTAAAGAACTCTGCCAAAAATGGTTTTGCAACAGTTGTTTCATCCATTGCTTGAAGAAGTGGGGCTATTATGGAATTTCTTCTGTATCTGGTAACAACTTGGCCAAATATTTGAAATATCTGCTCTAGGTTTAGGTGCATGTATCTGTTCCTGGCATCAAGTGGAAAAAAGGATGGGTGAGCAAATTCATTTACAAATTTAACTGAAGTTGTGGACTGAAGTCCCTCTATTTAACTTGAATTTGTATAATCATTAGCTCTTTCCTTTTCCTGTGATATGTATTTATTGCTAAGAGATAAACATTCAAAAGAATGATCCTGACTCTTTACTCCCAAGAAAATTATTCCAAGACTCTCAGAAGCCATTGGAAAAACTGTATAGTAGTCAAAAAGATAAATAATAAACTGATGTATTTCAGTTTCTTTCATCTCCCTCTTAGCTTCTTAAACTGATCTTTTCATGTTAAATGTCTATAATTTGTGAGCTAATTTTATAATTATTTTCATTTGCACATATGTAAAATAGTTCAATGTCTCTATTTTTCCAGAGAGGTGAAGGAGACAGATGGCGATTTCTCTATGCCAGGTTACACTCACAAAGCATCAGTGACATAAGCAAACCTAAGATTAAGCAATTGGCTCAAAGGCCATACCACATTAAACCAAAGGTGAGCAAGCAACACTGCATGATGAACTGAATGCACACACACACACACACACACACACTCACATACACACGGAGACACTTTCAGAAGATCCTGCAAAAGGTGAATAAAATCTTGGAAGTGTAATGTTCTCACAGGATTCCACAAACTTTTGTTGAAATGAGACAGCCAGGAGCATCTTCTGAGATTCAGTAGTTGTCCTAGTACCTGGAAAAACTTTCAGTCTTGGGTTTAAGCTGTACTGCACTGCATTGCATTGCATTTTATTGTACTGTATGCATGTCAACTGTCCCAAATCCTTCTGATGACTCTGGATTAAGGATAGTATAAAATATCCATATAAAACTAATTTATAAATAAAATCTTTCTTTAAAATCAGCCAAACAATCTCCAAACTAAAAACTAGTAGCAAAACACAATCATTTATTTGATTAAGGTATCACATTTGTTAGAACCCGCACATTGTAGTTTCCTTAACATCCTTATTAAAAATAAGCCATGGATTGTTGGAGCATAGAAAGTCAATCAGTAAACTTTTAAATGTTTTTTTTAAAGATTAAACTAAACCCTATCTAAAGTGATTATCTTTTCCTTTTAGCACCTTGGAAAGTTTCGATCAGCATTAATATGATCATATACTATTTACAAATAAAATATATTAATCATTAATGACAGAATTTTATAGCATGCATTGCCTTGTGTTCCATTATATAGTGTGAGACAAACTGATTATAGACAAAAAGAATTTTTAGAAATTTGACTTCTTTAGCCATACAAATATGGCTTTTGTAAATAAAACATTACCAGTAGAAGAGAGAATCATATTCAAGGTAAAGCATATTTGTTTCTGTTCTTTTTGCTGATATTTATACCCAAATAATCTCTTCCTTTTTATTTCTAATCTCAATGTTACCTCATGGATCAATAATAAACAGAAATTGTAATATCCACTGACAAAGGCTCTTAGTATAGGACATTATTTGGACTTTTTTTCATTATTGATTGGTAACAAAGTGAAATAAAAAAAATAAAGAAAGAATTATTAATTTTATTTCTGAGAATATAGGAGTATTATTGTTATCTAAGACATAATATTTTGAAAGATGCTGATTTAATATTTCAATGTTCTGTCTAATTTTCTTACATACCGAAAGCAACTAATGCACCCTTTTTAACAGACCCAGAACCTGAAATATTACTTTAAGCCTATGTCACACTGCACCAACAGATGGAAAGAGGATGTAAAATGGAGAAAAACGCTTGCCATCCATTGGTTAACGCGATGCATCCATTCTGTACTCACTGCGTGTGTGATTCATACGTTTTATCCGTCCAGCATCCGTCTACTGAGATTTCATCGCCTCAAAAAAGTTTTGACCTGCACAAAACTTTTTGAGCGGATTGAACTTTCCGCAGCGTCCGTTCTACATCCGCGACACATACGGGAACAAATGTTCTACATTCCATTACACGTCTGCTGTATCCGCTCGCATCCGCTGCGCATGCCGTGCAACTGCGCATTCTGCTCCAGCAGAAACAGAAAGGAGGAGAACTTAAACGGACGCGGAACGTCCGCGCAGCACATTTAGTAGCAGGGAATTTAGAAAGGATGTAAGCAGATGCAGCTCACATATAAAGCATTAAACAGAAAAACGTTCATATAGGGGACGTATCTCGGATATTTAGGATGTCTGGAGGATGTCTAGAGGATGCAGAAGGACACTAGCGGAAAACTGATATTTCCTATAAAAAGGGAGGAAATCACCAGGATCTCACTTTCAGTCAGCAAGCCCTGGTGTGCAGACCTCTCAGCCTTCATCTGGCTCTTGCTCTTCCACAGCATCCAGTCATCTCCACCATGGATCATCTCACACTCCTTTTGTAGCTGCCATCATTCTACAACAGTGCGAAGCCCTCTACAGGCTCTTTCACCTGTTCTACGCAAGGAAAGGAGGCATCAAGAGGTGTGTGGGTCCAAAGATGGATCGCGAGAAGAGCCGAGTACAGACTGTATGACAAGCTGATGGGAGTGAGGAATAAGACTCTCGTGCATTCAGAACTTTCATGAGGATGCGCGCAGCCATGTTTGACAAAGTTGTGGAGCGGCTGACACCCAGGTTGACCAAGGCAAACACCAACTTCCAGCCAGCCTGGACCCTGGGCTGAAGGTGGCACTGACTCTGTGCACTGGCCTCCGGGACCACGTACAGGAACATGCAGTATGGCTGGAGGATGCCACCAACACCGATCAGCATTGTGGTCAGAGAAGTGGTGCAGGCCATCATCGAAGATACCTGGAGGAGCTCCTCCAGTGCCTCCTCCACTGAAGAAGGCTGGAAGAAAGTTGCAGAGCAGTGGTATCAGAAGTGGAACTTCTCCCACACCGTTGGAGCCATAGATGGCAAGGACATGGCCTGCAAAGCTCCAGCCAACTCAGGGTCCACTTATCACAACTACAAGCTTCTTCAGCATCATCCTCTTCGCCATGGTCGATGCTGACTACAAATGTCATGTACATCGATGCTTTCAGGCAACAGGTCAGCTTCAGATGCCCAGGTATACAACACAGTCACCTCAAGGAGGGGCTGGAACGCAACCTCATCATGGCTTCCCAGATCAGACCCCCTGCCCAATGGACACACAAGATGTGCCCTACTTCATCGTGGGGGATGAATGCCTTCTCCCTCAGAACCTTCCTCATGAAGCCCTACACTTCAGATGCCTCACCCCTGAAGAGAGGATCTTCAACTACAGGCTGTCAGGGCAAGACGGGTGGTGGAGAATTGCCTTTGGCATCCTGCAAAAGTTCCAGGTACTTCTCACCACTATGCAGCATCGCCCAGCAGACTGTGAGGAACATCGTGGAAGCTTTGCTGCATCCTGCACAATCTCATGCGCACGCTGCTACCCAGTGTTGCAGAACAGGCTTGTGGAACGGCAAACAAGGCAATGGGGACATGGAGCCTGGTGAATAGAGGCAAGGAGTAAATCTGATAGACACTGTGGATGTGCCAGGCCCCAACGAGCTTCACATGAAGGGAAGAAGCAGTGCAATCTCCTGAAACACTGGTGCAACTCTCCAGTTGGAGCAGTGGAGTGGCAGACAGGATGGTAGATGCTTAATGGATGCTTCCTTGAGCCTGTCTCATCACACTGATAAGATTGTGCCATGTATGCTTGAGTGGTCTACAATGAATAGGGCATTAATAAAGAGCTTTGTTTATTTTAAAATGTGTGAATGAATGATTACATTGTTATTGATAATAAAGGGCCATAGGTATGGCACCTGGGCGGTGGACCATACAGTCCACTATGCTTGCACTGGAGGCTTATCTATCCCACAGCTATTACCATACCCACAGCTATTACCCATCCCACTGCTATCCTTACCCATCCCATAGCTATTACCCATCCACAGGTATCCCTGCCCATCCCACAGTATTCCTTACCCATCCCACAGAGCATGCAAAGGTTTAAACCATTTCTAAAAGTTTCCACCAATACTTTATTTACTAAAAGAACTGAACCAAGTGTGTGAAGCAAAGATAACCTTTATTAATAACAAACTGTAAAAGCAAAATGACCCAAGTAAAGTGTCCAAGCAAAGATAAAGTCAACAGGTAGCAACCCAGTCTTGTGCACTCTTCTCAGTCACTCTGAGGCATGCCCAAGGTCTCAGGGGTGAAGGGTCCAGGTGCTGTGGAGGTGGCAGTGGCTGGAGTACTGGTCTGAGGCGCCATTGGGGTGCCTGGCCCCGAGAGGACCAACAGGGGATGGTGTGTGGAGGATGCTCTCAGAGAGTGGCTCAATCCGTGATGTTGAGAGGCCCTTCCTCCATGACATGGGATGTCAGTCCCAAGACCGATGACAGGTGTTCTGAGGCGGGCTTGGCTGTGGGGTGGAGGACGGAGGAGTGTAGTGGGGCTGTTCTTGGTCTGCAGGTGAGCGAGGTGAGGTGTTGGTGGCATCTGTTGCATCTCGGTGGTATCGGTGGCATCGGTGCACCATGTGGCATCGGTGGATCGGTGGCATCGGTGGCACCTGTGGTGTGCGATGTACCTGTGCCTGGATTGGGAAGGGCTGCCTGTGCTGCTGGAACTCCTGGTAGCCGTAGCCTTGGTAGGTGAGGGGCTGTGGAAAGCCTTGGAAAGGGCTGTTTACATCCCTGGGGTGGAGGAGCAGATCTGGACTGGGTCAGAGCAGTGTCAGCTGGGGCTGGAGGGTGGTGCAGAAGACCTGTGATCCTCTCCTTGATCACCTGGTACTGGGATTCTGGCATTTCCATGAGGGTCTGGTTCTGTTAGAGGATGGTATGTTGAAGTGTACCCGCTGAGAGAGGAGATCTACGCTGCTCTTGATGGTGTCCCTCATCTCCTAAGGACAGTGTGGCTCTGCCCCTCCGGTCTGGCTCTCTGTCTGCTTTCTGTGGAGGTGGAGCTGGGGGTGGGGTGGGTTGGTCTCTGGTGGCAGCGCGCCTCTTCTTGCTCCAACTGTGTCAGGGGGTCCTCCATGTGCTCCGGCATGGGGAGTGCAGCTGTCGGGGGTGTCTCCATTGTGGGGCCCTCCAAAGATACCTGCCTGGACACAGGAGCGACTCTTGGCCAGAAGAGGACTGGCTCTCTGTGGGCTGCCTCAGAGTGAAGGTTGACAGAGGGGCTGCTCCTCAGTGGCGGATCTCACCCCTCCAAGAAGCTGCACTGGGCCATCAAATAGGTCTCCCAGTCAGTGAGCTGACCGCGGCCTGGCCAGACTTCTTCAGGTGCCGCTTCCCGTACCAGGTGTGCATGTGCTCTCCACCACCCCAGAGAGGACATCCGAAGTGTAGCCCAGGCTCTCCGCCTTCTCTCTCCAAGCTGCCTGATTCCACTTGGTGTCTCGATAGAGCCTGTGTCCCTTCCTCCAGAGCGTACTTGTTTCTCCTCAGCCATTTGAGCACCTCCTCCTCATGTTCCTCTGCAATGGAGTACTGTCTCCTCTCACCCTTTTCTTGCGAATGCCTCTCCTCCCTCTGGCAGGACCTTCTGGGCCCTCATCAGCAGAGCTTTGAGGTTCTAGGGCTGGTCCACCACACCATCAGCACCAGAGCACCACAGCACCAGAGCAGCACAGCAGTCAGCACCAGCAGGAAGCACCAGCACCAGGAGCAGCACCAGCAGAAGCACCAGCACCAGGAGGAGCACCAGCAGAAGCCCCAGCACCAGCAGAGTCAGCACCAGCAGCAGAAGCCCCCAGCAGAAGCAGAGTCAGCGCCAGGGCGTGGGATGGTGGTCCTGTCTTCTTGCCAGGGCTGGCAGGAATAGGCACAGGCTCCTCTTCTTCCCCATGGTTGTTGGCTGAAGATGTGTCTGGCCGCAGGTCTTTCCTTGAATGGTGACCTGCTTGCGAGCTGCTTCCCTTTTTATCCACGGGGCTGATGCAATGCATCCTCCCTGCATGCACAGTGAACGGTTTGCATCCACTTGGCATCCGCTAGGCATCCTCTAGGCATCCGTGATACATCCGGTGTCATCCGCTACGCATCCGCTCCTTCTGCGTACACGTCTGCTTTGCTGTTCTCCCCCGGAAGCCCTGCGGAGTTGTCATCCGCTTCCATCCGCTAGGCTTCCGTTGAGCATTCTGCTTAACATCCTCGCTACGTCCTCCCCATGTCTGTTCCTTTCCGTTGTTGTCTGCTCTGTTTATGCAAATTTGGGGCACTTTTGAGAATGGATAACAACAGATGGAAAATTTGCTCGTCCGCTGTGTCCTTTTTACATACGTTTTGCATCCGTTGGCCGATGTGACCTAGCCTTAATGGAGAGAGAAGTCCTTTACAAACTCAGTGTCAAAAAAATAAAGATAAAATTAAAATATATACATTAAGTCTTTCAATTTTTCTCTATCCAAGATATAACCCTCTGCAAAACTTCGTCATTGTTGCTTTTTGTGAAAAAAAAAAAGAGATAGAAGTATCAGTGGTGGCAAAAGTTCACATGTAGTTAGAGAAGAAGAATCCAGATACACATGAATCAACTGCAAAGAATTAGTTCTCTGTGAATTTCCAGTTGTAAGTCTGGATTTCTACAAACCAGGCTTGTAAGCAACTAATCATAAGTCAAGGACTATCTGTAATGTATTGTGTTCTATATGGGACTGCCCAGTTAGAAGCTAAAGCTGACCCAAAACACAATGCCATGAGCAGTAAAGAGTAAACCTTACTATGCCCAAGTAATATTGTTGTATGTGCCACAATGGTTGCTAGTTGGCTCCTGGGTACATTTCAAGGTGCTGATTATTAGCTATAAAATTCTATTTGGCATAGAGCTTAGCTATCTGGAGATCTACCTTTCTCCCATACAGTACACCCATTCTATGCATTTTGGTAGGTTCACATGGCCTGAGTCTCTTAAATTAAGCTATGTCATCTAATGGGCCTCTCTGCTGTAGTATCTTCCTTTTGAAATAATATCTCCAGAGATTCAAATGGGTCCCACATTAAAAGTTCTTCAAAAATCTGGCTTTTTCTATGAAGCTTCAGGTGGCTAGGTGGATGGATTCAGAAAGTTATGAAGGATATGGATGGAGGATTTTCCATCAACCACCCACTCAGTCAATCAATCTTTGCCTGGATAATGCAAATTATATAATATCCATCATTTATGCAATTACATTCTAATCATACGACATTATGGTTTCTATTGGATGCCTGCAATAGTTGGAGAAAAGAATAGTGGAAGGATTTTGTAGAAGACTATAGAGGCTTAGTACAATCATTTCTTTATCATTTACAGGTACTCAGAACCTTAGTAATCTAAATAATTGATTTAGTATCTAAAGCCCCGGTCCCACTGCACTTACGGATGCAAAGAGGATGTAAAACGTTAAAAAGAGCTTGCCATGCATTGGAAAACGCGATGCATCTGTTGTGTACTCACTGCATAAGTGTTTCATATGCTCTATCCCTTGAGCATCCATCCACTGAGATTTCATCCGTGGAAGAAGTTTTGAGCTGCACAAAACTTTGTGAGCGGATGAACTTTCCGCCGCGTACAATGTACATCCGCGACATATACGGGCAATAAATGTTCTATGTCCGTTATCATCCGTTAAACATCCGCTGTATCGTCTCTGCATCCTCTGGCCATCCCCTCAACTCACATC
>BHFT01001915.1:0-10027 GCA_004320025.1 Laticauda laticaudata | reverse complement strand
AGATATAGATATAGATATAGATATAGATATAGATATAGATATAGATATAGATATAAATATAGATATAGATAGATAAAAAATGTAGTGTTCCAGGCAGGCCCCAGGATGGTGCTGGCCTGCTATAAATTGTTTGTTCTTCTCCCCAAAGTTCCATTTAAAAGAAGGGACTGATTTGGGTTTCAAACTGATTATATGAACATTCTAGAAGAAATTTGGTATCATCACACATAGTCTGATAAATGGATAATAAATGGAGAATAAATTAAGGCAATATCTTCACTTTCCTGATTTGCACAAAGAAAGAACAAAAAAATTCCTCAGACAAATAAATCAAGTATCAAATACCATGTTCCTGACTGGACTTTCACTTATTTCTACTGAAATAGCAATAGTTGAAGCATCTATTCCTCTGCTTCAGTTTTTCTAGATTCGCCACTTCTTGGTCATTCCAAACTTCAATCAGTGGCTATGGAGAATGATTTTAGTCCCCTGTATTTTCCAGTCACAGTTCACATGGAGATCTGTTGCTTGTTTCTAGAAATGTCCCAGTCAGGGGTGGGCTTCAAAAAATTGATCAAAGGGTTCTCTGTCTGGTTGCTGGGGGGGGCGTGGCCATGGTGGATGTGGCCTAGTCAGCCTCCTGCACCACAGTGGAAGGGGGTCATTTGTTCTCTCCCCAGGCTCCGGAGGCTTTCCTTGAGCTTCCGGGAGGGCAAAAACAGCCTCCTTAGGCTCTGGAAGCTCTCTGGAAGCTGGAAATGGGCTCATTTCTGTCCTTCCCAAACTTCCAGGAAGCCCGTTTTTGTTTCCCTGAGTCTCTGTGCATGCCCTGCACTTCTCTGCATCCAAAACAGGCTGTATGGGGACTCCTGAGAGGGACAGGGTGGGTGGGGCAAGCCAGGAGTGGGATTTGGGGGTTCTCCAAACTGCACAGAATCTTAACTAGGGACTCTCCCAAACACCTGTGAACCCCCAGCAGCCCAGCCCTGGTGCCAGTGTTATCTAACTTTGTCTGAAAGGAAATATGGATTGGGACTGCCCTCTGTCTGCTCAAACAGATGTGAGTTTGAGTTCTGCCAAACGGTAGGGGAACTACAATCACACATTTTATTTTCAAATGTGCTGATATTATTACAATATGGCAATGTTGAAAGCTTCCCTATCCAGAATCTACACACCCTAAGGTTGCCAGAGTTAAGAAACACTGATCTAAGGGGTTCAGCTATGGGCATTGCCGGGTTGCCATTTCAGTAGGAAAAAAATTAAGGAGGTCAAAAATTATTGTGCTCTGTTAATCCCACTGTCCAATCAATGTGATCTCAGAATGGTTTTTAGGTTCAACTCCAAAAATACCCTTATTTATATAGTGTTGCCTTGAAGCCCTTGTCTTTTCTGGGTATCTCACTTCAGCTTCTTGTAGACTAGTCTTATTATCTCTTCAACGAAGCAAATGCTTACTGTGACCTCTAATACCTTTTAATACCAATCTTTACTATGAGTGTCATAATGCACAAAACCTATAGCTCTTGTGCAAATAGAAGACAGTTAGGAAATTACTATTTTTTCCTTCCCTGAGCTTTCTACTTTTCTTGCACCAAAAATGGCCTGCATTGCACCATTTACTTTTTTTCTTCAATAGCTTGAAATTAAAGGACTTTGAGTTATAAGTTCCAACTTATATTGTAGATGATAAGCTATTTGGGGTACCTGGGAGCTGTTGTGAATGGGAAATAGGAAAGCAATACACCACTGGACCTTTTTGCTTGCTTACTTGTTTTAAAACAGGAGTTCCCAACCTTTTTGGCTGCATGGACAGGCAGTGGAACTCAATGGCATTGAAGAGAGAGTGGATAGTTTCCAGTATTCAAGCTAATCCCATGAATGTGCAAATGAAGCTTTGTGTGCTCACCTGCTCCTTGCATGGCCCACTTCTCAATGGGCCACGGATTAGTGCTGGTTCATGGCCCAGGGGTAGAGGACCCATGCTTTAGAGCACATGAAAAAAGTAGGAAGTTCAGGAAACTTCTACCTACAAGGCAAAGGTTATAGCCATTGTGACCAAAGGTAATAGCCATTGTGTTCTTGTAGTGCTCTTGGTTAGACTAGATCTAAAAGATATCAAAAAGAGTGGAAAAAAAATTCATCAAAAAAGCTGTCTATTGTGCCTGCCTTTATTTATTTACAGGAGGATCTGTTCACAGGAAGGAAAGTAATTGCCCATTGCTTTCCTGATACCAAAAGGTGGCAGGACACAGCAGCAAGGATATTGTCCAATGGGAAAATATGATAGCATACAGCCTGGACTGAATCCTTGCAAACTGCTGCCAAAGTTCATCAGTCCAGACAAAATTTTGTGAAGTAACCTCAAAATCAAGTTGGCATGAGCAAAGGACAGGAGCAACTTAAATGGTAAATGCAGATTGTTTTGTTCGGAAAACACACGAGGTAGACCGGGTTCCAACAACAAAAGTCTTTATTCAACAAACAGTCAGAATAGGAACACCTTGGCTGCAGCCGAGGCTAGCCTTTTATACAGGCTGGCCTGCCTTGGAGCTGCGGGTCACCATATTGGATTCCTTGAATATTTGCGCATTTACAGCGCTCTTGTGGATTGAGTTCCTAGTGAATGCATCCACGCTTATTTACTAAGAGGACTCCTATAAGTGTAAGTGCTGGAATCAACCTTTACTTAGATGTAGGACAACGAGAAACTAGCGACTAATTCTTAGATACAGCTATCACGTAGTAATAGCAGTAATCCAGGAGCAAGGTAGGAGTGGGGCTTTCTTGCGGATCGATTTGAAACTGCGGCGTGGCGTGCATTCTTAGCGAACGACTCTGTTCGTAGTCCAGATGAACGGAGGCTAGATGGAATTGCATTCGGATGGGGCTGCTGTGTCCTTCCGATCTCGGTCTGAACTATGGAAGGGCTGAGTCACCATTTTAACAGGCGGCTGAGTATGCTTACGGAGCGCGTGCGATACAGCAAACGTTTTCCATTGGAGGCAGGTTGAGCTGGCTGGTGCCCTTCCGTGGGCTGCTTCCGCAGTCTTCAAAACAGTGAGTCTTTATTTTTTCTCTTTTGCTTGTACGTTGTGATTGTTTTGGTTTTAAACGGTTTTTACATAATTATTCGCGTTTCTCCCCCCTCGGTTTGCGATTCTTGATTCGAGTGGTGGGGTGATAACGGCGGGATGTGTGTGTCTGTGGCTTCTTATTATTCAGTGATTTCGAAACGCTGGTCTGAATGTCGCTTCATCCGCATGTCTACAGTTAAGACGGTAGGATTGGGGCCTATGACTTGGGTAATATTCCTGGTACCCATATACGGTTACAACTGTGAAGTTCATTTGCGTTACGACCAGTACAGGTCGACGAGCGCTATTTAGAATTGCTAAACTTTGTGGAGGATAGGGGGGTTTTCTGGGGTAAAATTTGGTCTAGTCTGATCAAGGTGTGATCGTAGATTTTCGCCCTAATAAGTAATTCCGTCGGGGATGTTAGTTATTGTTACTGGGGTTATGTGCTGAGTGTGAGTAAACGTTTTACTTTTTGTTGGAATCTTTTGGTCTCATTTTAGCCCAGTGTCTTTGTAAACGGACATTCTCTCAGCTCTGCCTTTGCAGCCGGATGGGCGGCGGTTAGGGCATGTCTGATACTAGGGAGCTAGGTAATTGCTCGAATTGCAGCTTGGTTAGTTGTGGTCCGATTGTTGAGACAAAATTCGTCGGTAGACCGGAGGGTGGCGAAAAGGATGTACTAAGTTTCTTTATTACCGTTTCTGTTTGTCGTTGATGCATGAATTTTTACTTCAACCTAATTTGAGAGTAGGCATCAAACGGCAAGAACCAGAAAGTACCCCTTGTGTGGACTCGAAGTCAATAATGAACTTGACATGTACTAGGGGTCTCCATCCCTTGATGGGTGCATTTTGTTGGGTGGTTCTAATTCCGGTGGCATTTGTGGCAGAGACTTACCCAATTACTTCTATGTCCTTATCAATACCCGGCCCACACACAACTCTCTGGCAGGCTTTCAATCTTAACATTCGAGGGTGACCTCATGAATAGACTTATATCCTGAGCTTAAATCTTGGTTGCGAATGAGCCGATTCCACCAACAAAGCACCTCCTTTGAAATAGAAACGTCAGTCTGTCTGGACCGGAAGGTTTAAAAAAGTCTAGTTGTTTTTGGTTCCGGCAGCTTTACCTACCCAGCAGAAACACGGGCAGTCATGAGTCTTTAGCGTGGCTCTTGCGACAGTATATATGGCAGCAGATTGGGTAGACTCGAGGACAAGTTCTATTTGCACGCGATATCATTGCTGGTGCGGTCTTATAGTGGTTGGTAAAGGGTGCTCTGCTCAAAGTGATCCGCTCATGGGAAACTTTGTTTCCCTGGCGATGTGTCAGATAAGGAATAGGCTGCTAAGGATCTGAATGACTAGGATATCTTAGGTGATAGAGTTAGGCGTCGGCTTTGTTTACCCGATAAAATTCCATCATGAGTTTGTGATCCGTTATAGATTTGAAACGGACGCCCGTAAGATATTCGTGAAGCGTTTTATCCCGCGACTATTGCTAGGGCTTGCCTGTCCAGTTGACTGTAATTTCGTCAGTTTTGACAAGAGTCCGAGAATAATTGCGAGGGTGTTTCTCTGCATCAGGAAGTTGGTGGCTCAGGAACGGGCACTACTCAAATGGTGAACATAGCGCGAGGTCCTCTTCAAAGGCAAGTGATGTTTGCTAAATTGGATGAGAACGTTTGTTGTACGTTAGCAACTTCTTATTAATATTTTGGAAGCCATTCCTTTCTTGCTACCACGTCAAGATTTGCCTTTTATCTAGAGAGCGGTGTAACGTTCAGCTATCAAGTGGCCACTTGTTTGGCAGAAATAAATGATATATAAGTCTAAAAAAAGGCTTAGCAGTTCTGTTTTGTTCAGTTCAGGTTGCTTCTTGGATTGCTTAATTTTTTTACTTTGTGGGGGTGGATGGCCTCACCGTCTATTGAGTAGGCCCAGACATTAACGCTTTTTTTCAATTAGGCAGCATTTTTCTCTTTTTTACTTTCGAAGGCCGATTCCCTAAATTTTTGTTAGTATCTTTTGCGGCTTTTTATTTCTTATTGAGTCTCAATCTCTGGCCGAGATTAGGACGTCGTCGGAAATAGTGGGAACGACTCTGTATGCCATAAGGAGACGTTCCATTAGAACTTATGGAGAACATGCTCGGGTGCCACGCTATCATTGCATCGGTGATTTAAGTATCAGTGTTTGAATTTCGCCTTGGTGTTGACTTATTATTTGTGCTTCTGCTGTGTTCTTGGGATGCACTGGGAAGTTGTTCGATTAGGCTTGTTGGAACGTCGAGGTTTAGACTGAAAATACTTTGTCCTTGTACAGAGTAGTTGATCAGCAATGTTGGACTAGCTGGCAACGGTATGCGCTTGGTTGTAAAGCTGGTTCAGGGTAGCTTATAGTCACCAAGGATCTAATGTGACCCGTCAGGTTTTATCGGGATGTACAATAGGCGTTTCCATTTATGGCATGGTCACAGGTCCAACACCCTGGGCTATTACATTGTCAATTGTTTCTTCTATCTTTGCTTTAGGATAACGGAACTCGGCCTTGGCTTTTTAATCTTCTTGGGGGTATTTGGGGATCATAGGCTAGAAATGGGTTCCACAATATTGCCAGTGAGACCGTGCAAAGACGTCTTGAGATTCGCGATGAGGTCATCTTCCCACGGAATTGTAGTCATCATGAGATCTCCGGTCGATACGATGCCAAGGTGCGAAATTGATGCAGGAGTTCGGTCTGTTTCGGTCGACTAGGTTAGCGGCAGTCTTTTGAATGTTGATTGTTTTATAGGTGGACCAAAATTGTACATGCAACTACAGGATTGCTTTCCTTGATAGTCTTTGAGAGTCAAGACGAGTTGTTTTTGCAATTGTCCTGGAATCTTGATGTCTGGGACTAGTTTTTAATTGTATCCAGACAATCGAAAGGAAGGACCCGGAGTCATTCATCTTACACGGGCTATCCCTTCGATTGTTACAGTACTATAACTTCTGCCGCTTTACCGTATCTGAAGGTGTTTATGTGACGGTTTGTTGTGGTGATATTGCAGTGTTCTCTTGTGCGCACTTTCCCTTCTCGATCGTTTAGGCCTCAGCTCGTGTGGGGAATTTCTGCATGCTCGTGGGCTGTAGACTTTTGATTGGTTCTGCAGACCTTTTTCGATGTGCCACGTTTTATTAAGTACCTCAAGAGAATAGATCAGAAATCGCATTCGGGCTCGGGCAGGTTTTCTCCGCAGCCAGCGATTCCGCCAATTTCGTTTTTCGCGCTACTTTTATTTGCGCGAAAGAGGTGGACTGTCGTCTTCCTCGCAGTTCGGTTTCGCTCTTCTGATCTTGCGAAGTGGGTGGTGGTGGATGAGGCGTGCTTTTCTTTCTCTGCTGGGGTTGTATTCTTGGCCATTTTGTTCATTTCTTCATTGGACACCGATTTTGTCTTTGCAGGCTTCGTGGAGCCGTCAGGGTTCCGCGATTGCTTCGGTCAGAGTGATGTTGGGGCTTGTTAGTAGTATTTTAACTTGAGTGCAGTATGTGTATTCTAAGCCAAACACACGCAGAGATATTCCTCATCGGCTTCAATTCGATAATTCAGGATGTCACTCCACTCCCTAATTTTGTCTTTAGAGACCACGAATAGGCGACGTCCTCCTTCTCGCTGGTTCATGACGGTATGAACTCATGCCAGTTTATTAGTATTTGACACTAACCGGAGCGTAGTGTGCTTTGAGGATTCTTTGTATGTTAGGCACAGTTAGATTTCTTTAACGCTCCATTCGAGGCTTATGCAAGGGCTTTTGCCATTTGGAAAACGTTGGTCGCAATGGGTGAGGAATACGCTCGCTTGTCGTTGCTCTGAGATGTTTCCATTTCATTGCATCTCCAGATACATTTGGAACGATGATCTTATATGATCCAAGTCATCTTCGATTAGCGATTGAAGGGGTGCGGGCCGGTGCGTTGTTTCAGCGACTCTCTGCTGGACGTTCTGGGCTTCTTATCACGGTGCAGGTTTTCTGCTGATTCAGGACGGACCATCCTCGTCGCGCGTAGTTTGATTTCGGAAAACACACGAGGTAGACTGGGTTCCATAAACAAAAGGCTCTTATTCAGCAAACAGTCGAGAAAGTAGGACACCTTGGCTGAGCCTGCAGGCTGCTTTTATATCAGGCTGGCCTGCATGCTTTCAGCCTATGGCATTCCTTGAAATTTGCGCCGCTTCAGGCAGCTCTTGGATTCGGTTCTAGTGAACAATCCAATGCTGTCTTTACATTGAACCAATCCACTGCTTACTTTACTGGGCCAATCAGAAGTGTAAGTCTAGGAGTCAACCATTTACATATAGAACACAGATACTGTATGTATTTAATTAACAATAGCACTTAGACTGATATACTGCTTTATAGCCCTCTCTACGCAGTTTACAGAGAGCCTATTGCCCCCAACAATCTGGGTCCTCATTTTACCAACCTCAGAAGGCTGGAAGGCTGAGTCAGCCTTGTGCCTGGTGATATTCGAACTGCCGAACTGCTGGCAGCCAGCAGTCAACCTGCGATACTGCATTCTAACTACTGTGCCAACATGGCTCCTGCAACTGTGGCCTGTTTATACAAAATGAAATTATATTGATTTTGGGTCTCTTTTCCTCTGTTTTGGATTTGAAAAGCCTTTTTAAGGAACAGGTTAAAGGAAGCATTCCTTATCGATTGAATGGATACCTTCCTTCAAATACTTGTGTTACTGTAGTTTTACTTTTGGGAATTCCTCCGTGAAGTGCACACAGTCAATCCTTTGCTTTTTTTTAATAGTGTGGATCCCTCCAATCACAGGCTGCATCACACATAAGTCTGTCAAAGTTTGGCACATTTTGTAGTGATGAAAGGCATACATGAATAAGATTAAATTCCAGATTAAAAATGAGTGTTTGTTTTCTCCCTCCAATTCCTCTCCAGGTAGTCCACAACTTACAATTCAACCTGAAATTTCTGTTGTTAAGTGACACATTTGTCAAGCAAGTTTTGCACCATTTTACGACCTTTCTTACCATAATTGTTAAGTGAATCACTGCAGTTGATAAGTTAGTAACCTGGTTGTTAATAAGTGAATCTGGCTTTCCCATTGATTTTGCTTGTCAGAAGGTTGCAAAAATGTGATCACATGATTTTGGGACACAGCAACAGACATAAATATGAACCAGTTGCCAAGCCTCTGAATTTTGATCACATGCTCATGGGGAAGCTGTGAAAGTCATAACTGTGAAAAACAGTCATAAGTCACATTTTTCAGTGCCATTGTAACTTTGAATGGTCACTAAACAAACTGCTGTAGGCCGAGGACTATCTGTATTATCCATTCATGCGTATAAATGAATGGACACAGAAAAAGATAGAGATATATAGATATTTTCAGGATAAGTGAAATATTAATTTTTGTTTCCCCACTTTTCCGAACCAAATTATTTTTCTTCCGAATAGGTAATAGGATGTCAGCTTCAGTGCACAGAACATAACTTATCGAAATGTCAGTTAAATAAAAAGGGTTGCTTGCAAATAGCTTTTTTTTAAAGAACCCAAATGTTTTGTTTCCAGCTACCTTCCTAGCACTCTTTATAAAGCTGAAGATCATCGTGTGATACAGAAATAGTCTCCAGAACTGTAATTATAAACACAGAGAAATGTATGCTTTTTTTAAAAAAATGAAATAACAGCATTAAAAATAAAAACCCAAATACTTCAGTTCCATTACACTATGCCATCTTGCAGTTCCTCAAACATATGTTGCCATCTCAGGTCCATATGCTCTACTGGTTGGCTTGTGCTAGAGTGAAGATAAGCTAGCTGCCCATAAATCTTCTGAAGAGACGGTGTTGGCCAAGAACCTTTGGTTTGGGCGTCTGCCAAATGAAATTCAAGCTGAAAGTGAGAAAGGTGCCCGCCAGAAATTCAAGGTCAGATGCTGTGTGGTCTGTATGAGAAACTGGGAGTGGAGCTGAGATAAATGAAGTCATACGACAGGTTGGGTATGCTACCATGGAAACGTGCCATGTGGCACCAAGACGACATTGCATGTTTTTCTAACTCAGGTCTTTGATGACATCATTTTATATAAAGCATTCGAAGAGAAGGAGGAGGAGGACAAAAGGAAGATGGATGAGCAGGCAAAAAGCCATTTGTAACAGGCTTGTACTATATGCTTACTCTGTTTGGACAGAGCAGACATACTCAATACTTGGATTACTGGGAGAAAACTTGGGTACCACTTCTTCAAACCTTCAAGTCTAATCTACTGCTTCACCCCTTCAGTTTAATTTAATTATAGTTCCCTGCAATGACTGCCTGTGTGAGAATAATATGCATCTCTCTCAAAACTTCTATCATGCATTATTATAAGTCAGTGGAAAAAGTAAGGCAGAAAAACATGATTTTGTGGGTGGAAGGAAGAAAATTCTTGTTTTAAATTTCCTAGTTTTTGATTCATCAAAGTACCAGAGGAGATCATATTTCAATCAGAATAGAGCTGGAAGGGACCTTGAAGATCTTCTAATCTAACCCCCTACTCAAGCAAGGTACCCCACCATTTCAGGTAGGTGGCTCTCCAGTCTTTCTTTAAAAATCTCCAATGATGAAGCACCCACAACTTCTGAAGGCAACTGTTCCACTGGTTAATTGTCCTCACTGTTTAGAAAGTTTTTTCCTTCCAGGCTGCTTTTTTCCCTGATTAGTTTCCATCCATTGATTCTTGTCTTGCCTTCTGGTGCTTTGGAAAATAAGTTGACCCCTCTTCTTTGAGGCAATCCCTTAAATACTGGAATACTACCATCATGTTATCCCTAGTCCTCCTTTTGATTGGCCATATCCAAATCCTGCAACCGTTCTTCATATGTTTTTGTCTCGAGGCCCTTAAGCCCCTGTCCCACTGCACTAACGGATGCAAAGAGGATGTAAAACAT
>BHFT01001914.1:0-39217 GCA_004320025.1 Laticauda laticaudata | reverse complement strand
CGGCTTCTTGGATTGGTTCCTAATGAACCAATCCACTACTGGCCTTTTTGGCTAATCAGAATTGACTACTTGGAACCTTCCAAGTTATACAGAACACAGTATATATGGCAAACTGATTGTCCCATAAAAGAAATATGATTTGTAACAGGAGTATATAAATAACAACCTGGGTATGACATATCTGAAAATTCTTATACAACTGAATGCATCTGTAAGAATATCTTATAACTTGGTTCTGCTAAATAATAACCTAAATAGGCCTGATCTTAATTTTAATATTAGATAAATATTAGTTCAACTCTATTTTACAATATATAATTTTCCAGATTAGAAGTGGCCGCCTTTCTTCTGATTAATAGGATCTGTATTTGCAAAGAGTTCCACTTGTGTTAGAAAAGCTGTTTGTACCTTGTTTGCAATATGGCAAAGTCCAGAACCAGAAGGTGGGAGCAGTTATCTACTCAACCCATCATCTACTCCAGATGTTCAGGTATCATCAATCATAGGTTACATAAAAGTAGCTTGGTTCACAAAATGTAAGGCAAAAGACCTACAACTCTGATTACTGCTTATTCATTAATTCAATTTGCCCAATCCAAATCACTCTTGGCAACTTACTATCACTCTTTTTATGGAGACAATAAAGAATCCATGATAAATTTTTAAAATACTTAAATTAAAACCAAATAAAATAAACTAAGAGAAAAACTTCAATAAGAAATAATCATAAGGTTAAAAAAAAAGATAGCTAAAGATTCCCTAGAAGGGTCATAGAAAGAAGGTTTCATTTCTCTGATTTATAAAGTTGGAAAAGATTTTCATTATCTTGAAGCATAGACCTATGTAATTATTGAATGTAGATAATTAATTCCCTGTGGCAATTCTTAGGAGGATAAATGGTTTTGTAACTGAAATGATACATCTTGAACAAACATATTTTATGTTATCATTATCATAGATAATGTCAGATATATTTTAAACATACAGCAGAAGGACTAAAGCTTGTCCGTGATGCAAAAAAAAAAAAAGCTTTTAACAATGTGGAATTGTCTTTTTTGTCAGCAGTTCTTCACAAACATAGATTTAATAAATATTGTATTACATGTAAATATTGTAATACTTAGTAAATATTGTACCCTATGATTATTATTAAGTGTTGTACCTTATGATTCTTGACTCTTGACAAATGTATCTTTTATGTATACTGAGAGCATATACACTAAGACAAATTCCCTGTCTGTCGAAACACACTTGGCCAATAAAAAATTCTTTTCTATTCTAGACAGGTCTAACATTTTACATGGATATAGAGTATTTATACAGAACAAAAAGCTAAAATTATAGACACTACTGTCTAATTCAGTGCCTACTGGCTCTGCTAGAAATATGTACCTGTGATGACCCGTAGTCTTTCAAAATAACCCAAAACCTAAAACATATATTAAAGTCCAGTAAGGCCTTCAACTTAACTTCACTGTTTTATTAGGCACAGTTTAAAGACACAAAAGTAAATAATGAGGCAAAAAGAAAACCAAAACAAACCACATTGACGAGAGTTCTGAAGCAAGCCAAGATAACTAATCATAAACTTCAGGAAAATAACCGAGGAGAGTCCATGGGAAGAACGCCAGCAAAGATAAACCTCTTTCAAAGTAACTTGACTCCAGAAATTCTAACTGCGTAGTNTGCCCTTCCCCAGCCTCCTCCACCATCTCTGGAGCCACACTCCCACTCCCTGTTGGCTGTTCCTCCTCTTCCTCAGACTTCCTCAGAGTCAGTGTCCACCAGGGGCATGACATGTTGCTTGTACATTCTAGAACATTAGGTGTACTCCAGGTCCCCACTATTAAAAATTGCCATAAGGAATTGCGCCTTCTCTGTCATAACCTCCACTTTGTGGAACATGATCTTCCCAGAGATACAGATTGTACCTTCTCTCATGAAGTGCTAGACAAACCTGAAAACTTGCCTTTGCTCTCATAAACACAACAATTGTGACCTGGACAGAGTCTTATATATATGAATAATGCTCTTGATTCAACTTTGCCATAATTATCTGCAGTTTGCTATTATTCCCAATTTCACTTGAAGGGTCATTTGATACCGATCATGGACAACTAAGAATTTATTTTTGTAGCTCTGATATAATGATATGCTTTCATTCAGTGGTACACGACAAACTACTCCTAAAACTAAAATCTTATGGTATCTCTGGACACCTGCATAACTGGATAGACTAACTGATCGAGGCATTCCTGATCAAGGCAAGACAACAGAGAGTGGTCAAATATTGCCGCATCCTATCAAATCTGTACTTTGTCAACATGGTGTCTCCCTTAAGGCACGTGTCTAATTACCAACTCTCTTCAATGACTTCCACATAAGATCTCTGGTAGATTCATCCTTAGGAGTAGAAACGCGTTCTCTTCAATTGATGATGTAAAGCTAATTCACACAACAGACAACACTGTTCCAACTGCTTCGTCGCTATAAAACGACCTTGCCTTATGTATCAGAATGGTCAAACAAATTGGCAACTTTCAAAATCTCAAAACAAATAAATGCTCTGTCTTATGCCACACATCGGCAAAAACAAATCAGAAAATAAAGTATATCAGAAGCATTCGATAGTCAAGGACTTGTGATTGATCTAAATCTGTCAAATGATCTTGGAGTCTGCATCTACTATGATGACTAGTGCTAAGAGCCCACTGTAATCTACTAATAGCCAAAAAGGCATTCCAAGAGTGTGTTAATCAATGTGTATGAGTAGCTATCTTAACTGGTAATAGTTACAACTACTGAACTAGAGCAATACAAAGCATTGCAGTAGCAATATTCCAAATAGCAGCTCATCAGTAGTGGATACCCACATTATGTATCTGATATCTAATAACAGTTGAGAAAGGTCGCAGAAATATTTCGAGAAATATTTCACAAGAAGAGTTCTCCACTCCTCTACTCATTACAGAATACCTTATGCCACCAGACTTGAAATTCTAGAGCTAGAAAACCTAGAACTATGCCACCTTTGGTCCAATCTAAGTATAGGATATAAAATCATACATTGCAATGTCCTACCTGTCAACTTCAGCTTCAACTATAACAATACAAGAGCAAATAATAGATACAAACTCAAGGTTAATCACACCAAACTTGATTGCAGGAAATACGACTTAAGCAACAAAGTGGTCAATGTCTAGAATACTCCACCTGACTCTGTGGTTTCTTCCCCAAACCCCAAAACTTTAACCGTAGACTTTCTACTATTGACTTCATCCCTTTGCTCAGAGGTCTGTCGCGGGTGTGCATATGCGCACCAATGTGCCCACTGTCCCTGTTCAATTGTTTCTTTTATTTTCCTTATATTATCCATGTATTCATAACTATGTTTTTACTTATACATATTATCTTGTAAGCAATTGACAAACCAAATAAAATAAAAAATAAACTAGATTTTGTTTCAAGAAAGGACATCCAGCTCAGGATGTTTTTCTACCAAAGGTGAAAGAGAAGATGGTACTACTCTGTCCATTCTTGTTTGCAAAACTGAACTAACAGTTGAATCTTCTTTGTGCACTGGCAATATAGCAGCATCTTCCATGGCATCTTCAACTACATCATTTTAATACATAACTTCTGCTGCTGTTTCATTGTACTTAATAATAGGACAGGCTCAGTTTATAAATTTCTTCAGATTTAATGGCTGCCCATTTTACCAGAAAATTGAATTATCCAAATATATCACTGCAAAGATTAGCTGATATTATTCTGTCAGAAAAACTATATTTATCCTGATTCTGTTATGAATGTTTGTGTAATCTCCAACCCTCCAGGAATTGTTGGACTGTAACTCCTGACTTCAATCATAATTGGCAGGAATACCAGAAGGTCAGCAATACTTAGAAGATTGTGGATTATTCACCTATTAAAATGTAAATATAGCTTTAACCTACAGTTTCACAACTTACCCTTAAAAGTAGGGATGGGATGCTACCGGTTCTGCCTGGCTCTATAGAATCAGTAGCTCTGAAGAGCAGCAGACACAGATCCGGTTCTGTGGTTGCTGCTGTTTGGCCCACCTGCCTACCCGGGCTCTTACCTGTCCTTTATTTCCTGCTTTTTCAACCTCAGCTGCTTTGTGCAGCACATTATGTGGCACACCCGCGGCGGCGCATGCACACACAAAATACAGTAACCAAAGCAAACTAAATAGTAACACCGGTTGAATCCCACCCCATCTTAAAAGTAGAAAATTCATTCTGCCAAATTAATGCATATAGATCTGCATAAATTCTAATGCTTTCTTGAGTTCATATCTTCAATAGGTTCTAAATAATAATTGGTGTTCTTATTTTATTTTGATTACCATATATATTACATATATGGCGCTGGTTCATCAGAAATTTAAATGATCAGAAAATTTGCTTCAGAGTATTTACAAGAACTCTGGTGGCTCAGTGGTTACAGTATAATATTGCATGGAAACTCTGCCCACAACCAGGAGTTTGATCCTGAGCAGCTCAAGATTGACTCAGCCTTCTATCTTTCCAAGGTTGGTAAAATGAGGAGCCATATTATTGGAGGCAATATATTGACTCTGTAAAACACTTAGAACTGTAAAACCCTTTGGAACAGTATATAACTCAAAGTGCTTTTGCTATTACTTCTGGCATACAGTGAAAAAAGCCCATCTTGCATTATATAGTAGCAATTTTTCAACAAGCGGTGTTTTCTCACACAGAGGAAGAGGAAGTCACTTAAATTAAGAAATTGTGGGATTAGAGAACCTGAACAAAACAAAGAGAACTTTTCTGACCTAAAATCATTATTTCATGTGTCTTCTTCTTCTTCTTCTTCTTCTTCTTCTTCTTCTTCTTCTTCTTCTTCTTCTTCTTCTTCTCTTCTTCTTCTTCTTCTTCTTCGTTCTTCTTCTTCTTCTTCTTCTTCTTCTTCTTCTTCTTCCTCTTCCTCTTCCTCTTCCTCTTCTTTTTCTTCATTTTCTTCTTATTCCTTCTCTATTCCTCCTCCTCCTCCTTCCTCTCCTCCTCCTCCTCCTCCTCCCTCCTCCTCCTCCTCCTCCTGTCCTCTCTCCTCCATATGTGTGAAAACTGCTTGCCAAAAAGCCTGACATCACACGAACGTAAGATTAACTCAACTTATATACATACCAAATGGTAAGATGACTTACCCTCTGCGAAACAAATCACTAATGGGGGTAAGCAAGGGTGGGATACTACAGATTTCGCACCTATTCACTGGCAACCGCGTTGGTTAACATTCTAAGCGGTGTCAGAGAACACGTTGCTAGAAGAAATTACTGCGCCTAATCCTGTAAAGAAAGCGAGGAAGGAAACATTCTTCGTTCTAGCTTAGCAGAAACTGCCTGCTCCATTATAACCCTTATAATTCTTGGCAGGACTGACTTGCTGCTCAGGAACTTCTCTGGAGTTTTTTTCTTCCTCTCCTTTGCTGGTTACTTTGCTTGTGTGGAGTGACCATTGAAAGTTACAATGGCACTGAAAAAAGTGACTTATGACCATTTTTCACATTTATGACTGTTGCAGCATTCCCACAGTCATGAGAGGCCAAGTGAGGAGATGCATGCCTTGATATGATGGTATTAAGTTGGCCACACTCAGCCAGTCACATGACCACCAAGCCATGCCCACCAACTAAGCCATGCTCACAGAAATGGTTGTTAAAAAATTTGAATCCCACCCCTGGGGGTAAGATACTCCTAATGCCCTCGGGATGTGTGTATGTCTCTTTGTGTGTTTTCCAGCATAACTCTAGAATGCCTGGACCACTGAAATGAAAAGGAATGAATTATATCTATCATGTCAAATCACGGTACTTTTGACAGTGTACATTTTGGATTCAAGTTCTGTTAAGATACAGCCTGTTATGCTTTAAAATGGCTTCTACCGTACACCACAGTGGAATTACCATGGTAATGGCTTCACAATATTCCACAAGGGAGCTCCCTCTGGTAAGGGGGATTAGTCCTTAAAAAAAAAAAACACCCTAGGCCCTCAATTTCAAGCAAAGAGGACAAGTTGTTGGAAGAGGTGCCTGCTAATGCAGATAATCATCTCAAAGGCTGATCCCTGTAGAATGTTTCCAAGGCTATTGGCCAGTGCAGCTAGGTCTCTAATTCTCACCACAGTAGTTGAGGTAATAGGGCTAGGCCCAAGTGTCTTTTTCTTACATTTACTTTCTTGTATTCCATAATAATATACTGTATTTCATTCTATAACAATGCCTCCAGGGAAATGTCAGGCAATTGGCCAAGTAAAGGCTACCAAAATGAAACACCAGTGTAGACAAGAAACTCCTGAGGAGAGGAATAGAAGACTTGTGATGCTGCACAAGAGCTACTACATCTAGAACTTTAGAGACAGTACAACAGTTTGGGTCTCAACTGCAGAATAACAGAGATAGAATTGTTATATCTGGAGCTTCAGAGACAGTACAACAGCCTGAGGCCTGACTACAATAGATATAATTCATTCCTTTTCCTGTCTAATACAGATTTGGGATAAATAAATACCTGGGCAACACTGGGTTATCAATCAGTATTTATATAAAACTGTAGGTCACAACCCCAAAATCCTGAAAAAAGTTCCTCAATCAATTTTTATTATATAATAAATGTGAGATACAAACTTGGCTTTATTGGATCTAAATACTTCCCTACAAGACAGTACCCTAGCACTTTAAGGAGGCTGTGGTCCACCCTCTCCTTAAGAAGCCATTGCTGGACTCCATCCGGTTGGATAATTTCCAACCTGTCTCCAATCTTCGCTTTTTAGGAAAGATTGTTGAGAAGGTGGTCGCTCACCAGTTCCAGAAGTTTCTGGATGAAATGGATAATCTCGACCCCTACCAGTCAGGATTCAGACCTGGATTTGGGACAGAAACAGTATTGGTCGCACTTTAGGATGATCTCTGGTGGGAGAGGGATGGGGGTTGTGTATCCATGCTTGTTCTTCTTGACCACTAGGTGGCTTTCAATACTATTGACCATGATATTCTCCTGGGGTGACTTTGGGGGATGGGAGTGGCAAGCCTTGTGCTGTCCTGGTTCACTTCCTTCCTCTGCAGCCACTCTCAATCTGTGTTGATAGGAGGGGAGAGATTCATCTCTCGCCCACTGCTTTATGAGGTTCCACAGGGCTCAGTACACTCTTCACTCCTGTTCGACATTTATATGAAGCTGCTGGGTGAGATCATCCGTCACCATGGACTGAGGTATCACTAATTTGCTGATGATACATACTCAGCTGTATGTTGGCCTATGGTGAGTTAAGTATTTCTGTGTCCTCTCGCAGTGCCTGGAGACTATTAGGGACTGGATGGGGAACAACAGGTTGAAACTAAACCCTTGCAAGACAGAGTGGCTCTGGGTTTGGGGTTTGTTGGCTCAGAGAGAATTGCCACCTTTGGTCTTGCGTGGGGTGGCACGATCCCAAACAGACCCTGTACGTAATCTAGGGTTTTTCCTAGACTCATGACTCCTGCTCAAATAGCAGGTGGTGGTCGTGGCCAGGAAGCCCTTTGTGTAACTGTGGGTTGTACACCAGTTATGCCCTTTCCTGGACCAACAGTCCCTACTCACAGTCATTCATGCTCTAGTCACTTCCCATCTTGATTATTGCAACACGCTTTACATCGGTCTGCCCTTGAAGGACATCCAGAAGGTCCAGTTGGTGCAAAATGCAGTGGCCCATATGGTTTTGTGAAGACCCTGGTGTGTACATGTTTCACCTCTTGTGCAGGAGCTGCATTGGTTGCCAATTTGCTTCCAGGTGCAATTCAAGGTGCTGGGTATCACCTTTAAAGCCCTCCATGGCTTGGGACCAGGTTATCTGAGGGACCGTCACTTGCCGGTCACATCTACCTGACCCATTAGACTGGAGAGGCAGGGAATGCTGCGGGTCCCATCGCCGAGGGAGATACACCTGGTGGGGCCAAGAAGAAGGGCCTTCTCTGGTCTCTTTCTCTCTGGAACATGATTCCCCCAGAGATTAGAATGGCCCCCTCACTAATTCTCTTCCAGAAGGCACTGAAGACCTAATTCTGCCAGTGTGCCTGGGAAACCCAGAGTGGGATGGAGCCCATCAAGTGGCTCTTGTGATCAGCTGTTGTCAGGGAGAGGGGTAGGAGTTAGGAGGTGATTTTTTATTATTTTTTTGTTTGTTTACAATGGATTCTGTTCTATTGTACTTTATTAATTTATTTGATTCTTTTTGTTAGCTTTTATTGTTTTTCATTTAAATATGGTTTTATGTTCCGTAAACCGCCTCGAGTCACCATGGGTGAATAGGCGGCAATATAAATTCAATAAATAAATAAATAAATAAAACTATTAAAGATGAATAGGCATTTTTCAGTTGTCAGTGCACAATCCAGATTTGAATTTATATCTTTCTCCATGATATGGAGAAAATAGAACACTGTAGAAAACAAGATCATACTATGAAATGTAGGTAACAAAATGGTGATTTCTGCTGATACAATTTGGAAAAAAAACAATGAAACAAACCTCCAGTTAGGTGGGCTGGGTTAAGCATCTCAAAAGGCTTTAAATATTTCTCTGGGCTATTATAAGAAAAATCCTAGCTTCAAATTGAGTTGAGGAATTCAATCTGGCTTCTAATGATTGCACAAAAACCAACAAGACAAATAAATAAATATAAAGTTATCCCCATGACCTATATTATTAATCAGCTTTTTCTGAAGCATGGAAAGTTTATAACATAAGAGCAAATTGTATTATTCCTGACTGGGATATATGAAAAGAAGTTACCAGAATGTGCACATTTTTAAGAAGAAATGTTTTGATAGTGGTCTGAGTTCAAAGATATTGGCTCATGTTTGTGATGGTGAAGTAGAATTGTGAACAATAGTTTCCCCCTTGCCACAACTTCTTTACACTTAATCATTACAATATAGCAGCTACAAGATTGTCTTCAAAGTGAGAATAGCTTCTCCATTGAATTAGCTTCACCATTTACCTCACCATTTTGATTAAATTATTATAAATAGTGAATTAGCTTCACCATTTGCCTCGGCAAAAGGACAACTATCCAGTTTGATGTATTTTTTCAAGGAGCTACCAAAATTATTCAACAAGCAGAAAGCATAGATGACAGATTTATTTGAAATAGGGGGAGCAAAAATCACATCATACATAGGAATTGTCCTTTTAATGCCTCCTTGAGCATAAGCTTCCTCACATATGCCTGAAAGTAGAATGCATTCTCCAGCTAGACAGGGCAGCTTTTTTGTAAGAGCATTCCATGATTTTCAGAACAAAAGCAAAGAAATGCATGAGCTCACAGAGAAAGGAATATTTTTGATGTAAGTTAAGAACGTTCAGATTCTGGCTGTAGGCTTTTGGCAGCTGGCAGTGACCTCCAGCATCAGCAGTTCTCTTTCTTTGGCAACCCAGCTCCTTCCTTTAGCAGCAGAAGAGCTTATGTGTTTCCTTGGATTCTTTAGTGACATACAGACAAACTCCACCACAAAGAACAGCTGCAACTCAGGAAAACTAGAAGCAGCTGAAAATTGATTTAAGGCGAAGGACCAAGGACTTACCAAATATTTTATCCTCCTTTTAGTAACTATTACTTCCTTGAAAGAAATTTTTCTCCTTAAGACTGACCAGAGATGGAAGTTTTTAATTTTTCGACTGTTTTGTTTTTTCATACTTTATTTTCAACAGACAAAATTCACAATGGCCTGCAACCAGTGAAAAAGTAGATAAAATATATAAAGCATGCATGTATTATTATGGGTATATGCATGTTATAATACATGCATGTATTATGGATATATGCATTTTATAATACATGCTTTCTTTAAAAAAAGAAAAGAAAATGTTTCAAGTTTTGTTTTTGGTCAATGATCTTATCTGAAACTCAAGGATTTCTTTTTCAGCTTGGAGTGTTTTAACATTTGTTCAAGTTGTGCTGAAGTTCACAATTTCCTGAGAAGAGACTGTACTCTTCGACAGAACAGTTTTGATTCCCCTCCCTCCCCATTTTTCAGAGACACAACAGTTGCTCTTACTAATGAGAAAAACAAATTCCTGCACTTGGTCTTCTATCATCTAAGTCTGAAAAAAGCGCGGGGGGGGGCGGGGGGGAATAATGACGAGTGAATGAATCTGTTATATGAAAGGAAAAGATCAGAACAGAATAACTATGCAAATAATAGCATTTAAAAAAAATTAAATAGTGCTAAACTAATTTACACCCTGTTGAATTAAACTGAAATCTCTTGGAAAACAGAAGAAAACTACATTTAGGAGAGAAAGGGAAACAAAGGGGTGAGGGAGAGGGAGGGAGAGGGACAAATATATTCAGAAAAACTATCCCAAGAGAACGGAAAGGAAAAGATAAAGGCCAGAGAGAGACCAAGACTTAAAATCTCAGAGTAGAATTTTGCAACAAATTAAAAAAGGGTAAGACAGGTCAAACAGTTTAAGAGGCTGAAGGGAAAAAAATACATGTATCAAATATAAGGCAGTAGGAGAAACTGAAATACACTCAAGCAGTCAAACGAAAGTAGCAATATGCTTGCAATATGTAAATTGCAGTTAGGCAAATGCATGAATTTGCTGTAGAAAACATCATTGACATTTAAAAAAAAAATTGGATTCTTAGCTTTTGTGACCTAAATATTGGGGGCCACAAAATTAAGAGAGGAGAAAAGGTAGGAAGACTGGAAATAATTTCAGATGCTCTATTAATTTGAGCCAAAATCAATAGAACTACAACTAAACTTTGTACAGTTAAAATTGTCTTCCATTTAGAATTCCATTATTATGTGACTGATATTTTGGAGTTTATACACAGAGCAAGCTAAACTTCCTGATTCTAAAGAAAAAGCCATGGCATTTTTTATTGGGAAGGAACTTAAAGAAGTAGGTAGGTATAAAGCCTTATATCATAGTACCAGTAATGATTTCAATCACTACATTTTTTTCTTTTAGAAATGGAAAATATGTTAGAAATTTTAAACAGCCTAATTACAGGAAAAAGAAAACAGCTGGATGCAATTGTCATACTCGCACCTGTAGTCTGTATTTATCCATTAGCTTAAGACCTTATTATCTATATCTTCCAGACACCCATGTCACCCACTTTCTACATATCCAAGTTGTTCATTTGTTGAATAGATAAGGTTGCCCATGTTCAGTCCACACCCTCCATACTGAATAACAATTGCTTTCACTTGTGTCCCTTAATCCACCCTCCATTAAATATTTTGGATCAATCCAGTCTAATTTATTTCAGTTTGTAGATTTTGACAGTTTGTCAAAGGAAGTCATCTTCTCCTATAGTGCAGTTACTGAAAAAGCTGAATGTGAAATGGGTCTGCCATAAAGTAAAACGAAGCAGCTGACAATTACTTTAGTGTTGTAAAAGGGCAGGAAACTGTTACCCATATAACTGGAGAGAGGCACTCGTGGGATTTTCTGTCTCAAGGATCAAAATCTGATCAGCTTTCATTGCTGTAAACTTTGTCTTGAAAGAGTTGATCCTGTGCACCCTTCTGGATCAGGTCAGACCCTCCCATTACACATAGCTAGTCCTTCCTTTCACTAGCTCAGACATAGACTTAGAACAACTTTATTATCTCTTTGAATGTATACTAATTGGCATACATTAAAATGAAATTTCATTGCATACAGCTCTCAAAAGGTCACCACCTCTAATATATAATACATACATACATACACACAAACATAGATACATACATACATACTAAATTATGCATATACCCATCTATATTATATGACATGGACAAACAACACAATCTAGTTTGGAAGTATAGATGTACATGGAAGTATAGATGTACATGGCGAGAAAAATGAATCTTGCATGTTTACCAGTTGGATGGCATAGGAAACAAAACTGTTAGAGAATCTGGTTTTGTTAAAGATTCAGGCCAAGTTGTTAAAGATTCAGGTGGGACTTTCCAAACTCTTTGATTCTGGAGGAAATATAATAAATGTCACCTTCTACTAGTATTATATTCCCAGTAATTCTGTATTACAGCCCTGCCCTCCCTCTGTATTATTTACATCAATTTTGCAAAACTGGAAGATATGTACAAAACTAGATTCACAAGACAGGAGAAAATAGTCTTATGCATTTGATGCTTGTATACCTCTTACTATCCAACCTGCCTTTTATTGACATTTGCCTACGGTAACTATCAAAATCATTACTTTTGGAATCTTGTTATGAAGCTAAAAGCTGTATGAAAAATCCTGACCACTTTTCTGGGTATCCAGAAATATTTGAATACTTAAAGCTCTTGGTTTGTGATTCAGAGATTTATTTATAAGACTGCTGATTTTGGGACATCAAACATATACGTTCAAATTGCAGGAATGAGTCACATTTGTAGGAGGTAATTATTACCAGAAAGCAGATCTAACTCGTGTAGGTTCCTCTTTTAAAATGTCCACTTAAAAGCAGCATGTTCTAAAAATAGCACACTTTGTTATGCATTCAGTGTAATTTAGTTCTACTGTGCAGTGTGGTTTCATGTACCTAATCTGTGGAGGTTTAGGCCTGTGATTGAGGGCATATGTAGGCTTATGGCCAATAAGCCCCAGGTCATTTCTGGCATGCTAGTACTGAAATGCGCTTGTTGAAATTACAAAAGCAAAAGGCTCCAATGATGTCCCAATGGCAGAACCTAACATTTACAAACCTGTAATTTATGTAGTACAATTCCTGGAAATATTTTGCAAAGCTCAAATGTAAAATCAAATTGGTTGTTTGCTGCCTGAAAAATCCAAAAATTATATATGATTGAGATCTTGCTGTTAGAGTACATTTCAGATATCCTCGATAATTTATGTTAACATGAAATTAATCTGGAGCAATTTTAGATAAGTTTCTGTTTCTAAAATGTAGGTAAAACACTTAGTTAAATGTCCTTGTTGTGATTGGGTAATGGCGTTTGTGTTTCATTACCCAAAGGAAAATTAATTCTGAGTAATTGGCCTAGGTTTGGGAAGCCCTGTTCTATGCAGAGAGGGGCCATTCTCACAAATAATCTAAGACGTCTTTGCTGCTCTCTAAGCTTGCTTGTTTTCTTGCAGATGTTTCATTACCCTAACTAGGTAACATCATCAGTACTAGTAAGGACTGTTTGCTATCAGTTTATATTCTGGTGACTAGCTTGTCTGGGTGAATGGAGGCAGTCTTAGAAATTCTTTGGTCGGGTTGTTTATTGATGGTTCTTTGGCAATTTCTTGATTGGGGTATTGCTTACTTGATTTTGATCTCAAGTTAACCTTGGAATTAATATATGCTGATCTGGGTGCTGATTACTGATGGAGTGGTGCTGGACTCTTTTGGTTCTCTTTTGGGCTGGTTGATTGTCTCTTTTGCATAGTCTATAGATATTGTTATTGTTTATGTATCTATTGATGGCTGATTTGTCAGAATGTCAGGCTTCTAGAAATTCCCTAGCATTTTTGGACTTGGCCTTATTCTGGATCACAAATAATCTGTTGAAGGTAATAGACTAGATGTGGGCATGGCCAATGCCAAAATAGATGGGAAGTGGAGAAGTTTATTACTCATATGTACCTCAACATAGCACAAATATGACCTAATAACATTTTATTTGGTTTTTTTTTGGTTTGCAGGGCCTCTATGATGTTATGTACAGCACTAGACTGACACAGACTTCAATCATTGTTAACTGTGCCAGCATTTTAGGGTTTTCATCCTTGTTCATACATCATACAAAGGCAGTCTCAAGATATATAGGTTCCTCATAGCCTTGTAGTGAAACTTACAAATTAAAAAAAAATGCATGAATTTATTTTTCTTATACTGGTAGTGCTCGACCTACGACCACATCTGTATCAGAATTGCTGTTGCTAAATGAGGCAGCTGTTAAGTGAATCATGCTAAATTTTACAATCTTTTTTTGCCCCAGATGTTAAGTACTGCACTTATTAAGTGAATCACATGGCCATTAAACAAATCCAGCTTTTCCCCATTGACTTTGCTTGTTGGAAATTGGTTGGGAAGGTTGTAAATGACAGTCATATTACCCCAGGATGCTGCAACCATCGTGAGTACATGCAGGGCGTCAAAAGGAAAAGGAACATAATTTATTTATTAGTTATTTATTATTAAATTTATATGCCACCCATCTCACTATCCAAAGCCATTTTGGGGTTTGGTTGTCTTTTGCCTGTGGGAGATTCAGGCAATTAACTCATGTGTTCTCAATCCCACTTGTTCAATGAAAGAATCTTTCAGATGAATCAGTACTATCATCCTTGGTTCTTTTCTTCCTGTTGCTGCAAACTGCAGTGATTTTGGTTGTTGTTTTTTTAAATATTTTACTAATGGGGAAGTTCCATTTATACCAATGGCTGGCATGACAGAAATTGCCTGAGCTTTGCTCCAGTAGTTCAGATGGGGTGATGTGTGCAATCATTGGTCAACTACTTTGCAAGAGTATCTGCTTCCTACTTTTTTAAAAGAAAGTTGACGTAAACAATCTATTGAAGAAATGTCTTTTTGAAATCAGTGTTATAGCTAATTGGTAAAAATAGGTGGAAGCAGTGGAAATGGTATCAATTAGAATGGGGAAGCAAGGGATTTGCAGGTCCCATCCCCTAAGAAGATACATCTGGCAGGACCCAGAAGCATGGCCTTCTTTGTGGTGGCTCCCTCTGTTTGGAATATCATCCCTTCAGAAATTAGATTGGCACCCACTTTGATACTGTTTCCCATGTTTTGCTAGCGGGTCTGGGGAACCCAGAGTCAGATGGAGCCTATCAAACAGCTTGTTTGATTGTGTGTTGTCACCAGGGAAGGTTGTTATTGTTTTTTTTTAATTTTTATCCCCCCCCATACTGTATTTTTATTGTTTGTAAGCTGTTTAGAGTCTCTGTGAGTGATAGGCAGCTATGTAAATTTTCTAAATAAACAAACAACACTGGGAAGGATGCAGCTTTGGGATAGTTGGAGAAAATCCATATAATACCAGTAATGTGTCCTATAAGAGACAATAAAATCTTATTACTCAGAAAGCCTGATTGCTCAGGATAATCCGAAGACTAGTGTATGAATGACTTGTCTGCTCCAATATTGGAGTTATTTGTCTGAAGTTGTGTAGAGCTTTTTTTTTGCCACAGAGACATCTTCCTAAAACAGCTGACAGAAGTAAAGAAAGAGAATAAAGAATACATTGTATTAACAAAATATGGGAAAGGAAAAAAAATCACAAGCATTTTTTGAAATTCTCTTCTCAAATGAAAAAATGTCGGGTAAGACCATTGATGTGCCCTTATAAAAGAGGTGAAGAAGGAGAAAGTCATATTTATTTTGATTATTTTAATCATTTTTTAACATCTCCCAAAATTGAGTTTTTTGTTTTTTTCATTTGTCCATGTGCTGGCTAAAGTAAGAAACTGTCTTTATTTTTGAGTGGGTAGAAAGGGAAAAGTTTTAGTGCCCTCCAATTGAACAGGTCTGAGCTCTCTTGTGTTTGGTTTTCATGCTCTAACTAGAACGCATTGATTTTGGCACACATATAAAGATAAAGATTGGATATTTAAGTTTTTCTTTTTATTATCTTGACTATCCAAGCCCATCACGGGGGAATAACTTTAATCTCATATCTCTCACCTTTTACTTGGGGAAAATTAACCAAAAATGAGAGGACCTGTAAAATATTATTTCTGCTTTCCTTGTTCATGTTCTCGGGGTGGTTGTTATTTTAATGTTACTAAAACCAGTATTACATATGTATAACTTCTGTGTGAAAAGGAGCTTCTTAGGCTCTGCCCGTTCTATTATTTCAGGATTATTTGGATGAAATACAATGTTTTGGAGAATCTGAAATGTGTCTTTTCTCCCATGCTATGGTTATGTTTGTCTTGTAAGAAGGAATGTCTTCAGCTACCTAGTTTTCAAGCAATAATCTTCCAATGGTGGAAAACAAGTCTGAAGTCCTCATCATCCCACTGACATGGAAGTAAGGCTCATTAAGTTCAATGGGTCTTACTTACTCTGAGTAAACATGCAGAAAGTTCAGCTGTAAAAACCTTGTGTTGGGGTAATGAACCCTGTAAATGACAAAATGGAGAAACATTTTAGTTAAGATATCTCTGTTTTATGCAGTTAAGGTAAGGCCTTAAAAGGATTGTTATAGAAATTGTTACAGCAACTATGACTTAAAGACATCTTTAACTTTTCAAAACCTGTTTGGTGGCACAGTTAAGGCATCATCTGAAAACCAGATGGTGAGTTCTAATCTCATCTGAGGCACAAAACCATTTGGTAACCATGGTCTAGTGCAGTGGATGGCTAACCCTTTCGGCACTGAGTACCCAAAGTGTGTGTTTGCCCAAAACAATTCTCCAAAATGCAATATGTGTGCCCCCCACATATGGGTGCCTCTCTGCACATGTGCCCTGCCTCATACATGTGCCCCACCCCTGCACATGCATGCATGTCCCCATGCATGTATCTCACTCTCCATGCATGTGTGCACATCCATGTGAGTCCCCCGATTGCACCTTGCCTCCCATGTAAGCATGGCAGAGACCTGAAGACCAGCTGGCTGGCAGGAGGCCCACACAGGGGTGGGATTCTACCAGTTCGCACCTATTCGCTAGAACCGGTTGTTAACATTCTAAGCAGTTCAGAGAACTGGTTGTTAGAAGAAATTACTGGCCTAATCCTGTAAGGAAGGCAGGAAGGAAACATTCTGGTGTTGCTTACAGAAACCGCCTCTCCGTTAACCCTTATTACATTCTTGGCAGGACTAGACTTCCTGTCTCAGGAATTTCTCTGGAGTTATTTTTCCCCTCCTTTGCTGGTACTTTGCTTGTGTGGAGTGACAATTCAAAGTTATAATGGCACTGAAAAAAGTGACTTATGACCATTTTTGACATTTATGACTGTTGCAGCATCCCCACAGTCATGAGAGACCAGGGGAGGAGATGCGTGCCTCGATGTGAGTGATATTGAATTGGCCACACCCAGCCACCAAGACCACCAAGCCACGCCCACCCAGTCACATGACCACCAAGCCATGCTCACCAACTAAGTCATGCCCAGAGAACTGATTATTAAAAAAATTGAATACCACCCCTGGATGTACGCGCATGCATGGTGGAGCTGAGCTGGGCGATGGCTTAAGTGCCTGCAGAGAGAGCTCTGCATGCTATCTCTGGCACACGTACCATAGGTTCACCATCATAGAGCTATCATTGCCATCCGTCTTTCTTAGCCTTAGAAGAAAGCTGGGTCAAACCATGTCCAAATTCTTATGGAGAAAACTTAAAGGACTATTCCTTGCAGTTGCCAGTGGTGAGGACTTGAAGGCTCTCCTACAAAAATTTCATCTCTGTTATTAACAATAACAGAGTATTTGATTGTATTTTGATTACAGTGTAGTCATTGCAAGCTGCTTAATATAACATTCTGAAGGAAACAGTTGTATTATGTAATATTTTTTGTAAAATCGCACATGAAGAACCTGGATTACAGATTAAGTTTATAATTAATAACAGCAACTGTATTAAATTTGGATTGTATTTCATATATGTACATGTCTACACTGAGACACTCAGGGCTCAGGTGGGTCCATTTCTCTTCACCATTTGGCAGAAGGGAAGCTCAGCAAATCTGCAGATGACACAATGCTGGATGAGTTGCTAAGATCTCAGGAGACAGACTCCAGGGCCGAAGAATCTTGCTAGCCTTGAACACTGGGGCCTATTCAACAAAATACTGTTCAGTGTTAGGTTCTCCTTGAAGCTGGAAAAAACCAGATGCACAAGTACAAGATAAGCAGCATGTGGCTTGGCAGGCAGTAGTACTTGCAAGAACCATATGGCTATCTTAGTAGTCCACAGATTACACATCAGTCAATAGTGCATTACAGCTGCCAAAAAGAAAAAAGAAAAAGCTCATGTAATGTTGCTCTGCATCAATAGAGGTATAATGTCAAATCACAGGAAATTATATTTCCTCTCTACACCACACTGGTAAGACCACCTCTGAGATACTGTGTCTAATGTTGGTCATCATGCAGGAAGAATGCTGAGGAAATAGAAGGCAAAGAAGAGCAAGGAAGATTCTGAGGAACTTGGTGGCTAAACCCTATGAAGGATTACTAACAGAACTATATATGTTTAGCCTAAAGAAGAGAAGGCTAAGCAGACACATCATTAGCAGGTTTTCAATAATCAAAGGACTGGCACAGAGAATAGAGTATTACCAGTGGTGGGATTCAATTTTTTTTTACTACCGGTTCTGTGGATGTGGCTTGATGGGTGTGGTTTGGTGGGCATGGCAGGGGAAGGATACTGTAAAATCCCCATTCCCTCCCCACCCCACTAACCTGCTTTCCAGCTCTGTTCTCCCTATGCAGGTCAACAAAAGAAGATTCAGCTAATCAGCTGGGTTCAGGAGGCAGAGAATAGGTGAGGGCGGGACCAGTCAGAGCTGGTATTTACCGATTCTCTGAACTACTCAAATTTCCACTACCGGTTCCCCAGAACTGGTCAGAACCTGCTGAATACCAGCTCTGGTATTACAGGTAGTTTAATGATTCTAAGTGGGGTGGGGTGACAAGTGTACAATGCAGGCATAAGTGTGGACAGGCTGCCAAGTGACCAAATTTTGATTATACAAGCATATGGAAATTATAACACCTGTAGTTTGAAGACCAGCTGTAACTACCATTTGTTAATAACTGGTTACTTCAGATAAGGAAAACATTTCCTGACCAGGAAAACTACAAAGAAAATTAGTAAGCTTATTTCCTGGAGATGTGGTGCTCCATCACTAGAGATTTTCAAATAAAGCCCCCTCTTATATTGCTCCAGTATCACTGATAGGAATCACTGTCCTATATATCTTCACTGAAAGGAAATTGGGAGCGTCCCAGTTAAAGTGTGATCAACCATGATAGTGGTAGTGAGGGAGGGATAAGCGAAAAAGTACAGTTTCTTTTTTCTACTTACAGAGGAAGAAGATGCTAAGCCCCTTTCTTAGGATTTAGAAATGCATAAAACGTCTGAAGGATCTGCAAGCCTTCTTTGTGATTAAAAAGAAAAGCTATTTGCGATAAATAAACTGGAAAGTTATTATGAATCAATATAGCAAGAGACTGAATGTACAGACACACACACACACACACACACAAACATGCTCAAATGCATCTAGAAGTGGAATTTACTAGAGTCTTAGGAGAACAGAGACAGGAAATTAAATCAAAATATTGCCATCCCTTCATATAGCATCCAATATGTATACAATACCATATAGTATACAATAGTATACAATACCTGCGCCAATAACTTCATTATCAATGGGACTTTCATGGGTGTGTTTGCTCAGCCCCACCTGTGGATCTTTTCAACATTTTAAGAGGCCCAGTGATAAAATCTACGCCTGGTTCCCAATTTAAATCGTGTATTATCACTTTTTTCTTCATTGAAGCCCAGTAACCAGTTTCAGGAAATGGGAAATACTGAAATAAAGCATATTCTAGCTTTATGTTAGTAACTTGAACAAAGTATTTTGATCCAGCTGACCATTTCAAAAATTGGATTCTACTTCAAATGCCCCTCTCCATTTAGAGAGGGTTGGCAGTTGCAGAAGTGATTTTTTTTGGGGGGGGAGGTACTCTACCACAGTACATGCACAAAATCTAAATGTTACTCACCTGGTGATATCTGAAGTTCTCCCATAGTGTCTCCGTCCCATTCTCCTAATTGTTTGTACAAAAGGTAGCTTTCCATCGCAGCCTGCGCTTTCAAAGAATCGAGGAAATGGAATCCTGCATCAACTTGGGATTGTTTTTCATAGGCTCCTAGAATTCAGTTCAGTACTTAGTTAGGAAATGTCCTTTACAGATCAGAATTATTCTTCCCTCTCCAGGTTACTTCCTATTATTCCCAGAATGGAAGGATCTTCTTTCACAATCTCAGATTCCCTGCTGGGAAAGTTTGAGCCATTTTCCACTCTTAAATAAAAGCCTCATAGGCTGTGCCTCAAAATTGGCTCCTAATTCATACCAGGTTTTCCATCTCAAGTTCCCATTCTGTTTCCTCCAAGACTTCTTCTCTCTATTGGGCCACACCCTTTCCTTTGAATTCCTCAATTCTCTGGCCATGCTCCTTCCTAGGACACAGAGACTTTCTTGGATTCTTTTTATTTCTTAAATTTACTATTCTACTGTTGCCTTCTGGATAGGATAGAATAGAATAGAATAATAGAGTTGGAAGGGATCTTGAAGGTCTTCTATTCCAATTCCCTGCTCAAGCAGTAGACCTTGTATCATTTCAGACAAATGGTTGTCTAACTTCTTCTTAAAAACCTCTCATGATGAAGGACCCACAACCTCTGGTGGCAAGCTGTTCCACTGGTTAATCGTCCTCATTGTTAGGACATTTCTCCTTAATTCTAGGCTGCTTCTCTTCTTGACTAGCCTCCCTGCTTACTTTCTCCCCTTCTTTCCCACCAAAAGTATTCCTTTCCAATGTTCTCCCATCCAGGTACATGGACAAACCATCCGCTCAGTCATACAATGTGCAGCTCTACCTTGCTGGCCATTCATATGTTTTATTTGACTCGTACCTTCACAACAACCTCCATAACGGACTTGGATAGGAGTTTCCTGGCTACTAGCAACCACAGTGACTGATCTTGAGAACACAGTCCAGCACTTCTTCTCTAGATTTAAAATATTACAGTACAAAGGAAAGAAAAATTCATCTTTCCTTGAAGATTGATATGGGACCTGCCATTTAACATCTTTCATAAAGAAATGAATACTTTGTAGCTTAGAAGGAAAGTTTGTTAACTTACGATAACCCAAACCAGTGTTGGGTTTCAATTTTTTTTGCCACCGGTTCTGTGGACGTGGCTTGGTAGGCACACTTTGCTACTAACCTCCTGCAATCCTGCACTCTCCCTGTGTCTTCAACAGCTGACGCACAGCAATCCGCTGTGCCATGCAAAGCAGCTGAGATTGAAAAGCAGGAAATAAAAATCAGTATAGAGCTGGGTGGACCCAAGAGCTGATCATCGGAGTGAACCTGTTTGCTCACACATGATCATCAGACGAAGCAGGCCACACCAGAAGAATACCACAACTGGCCCAAACTCTGAAGGAGTCAAGTAGTATTTTTAAAATTCACTAGTTTTAAAGGCATAAGCTTTTGTGACCTGAAAGCTGACACATTTGCACCTTTTAATACATTTTGTCAGATTGAATAGATGCTACCAGATGCCTCAGATATTGTTTTTTCTTCGAATATCATTTTTCTTACTTTAAATTTATTTTATGGTAATTGATAGGATTACATTTATAAGTCAGGGTACTTTTTAGGTTTGTTTTCATAATGGTTCCATATATGTATATAAATGTGTCTCCGTTTTTCTTCTGTAAGCTGCCTTGGGAAGATATCTGTCTTCAAGGTTATTTCAAATACATAAATAAAGATTGGCCAAAATGAATTGCTTCTAAGTATTTTCTCACAGTAATTTGTTTGGAAACAACATTCCAGTCTCTCAAAGATATCAAGGTTAACTCTCACTGGTCTGATATAGCACTTTTGTTTTGACTATCCAGGCCTGCAAAGATTCAGTATTCCTGAATAAAACAAATGTTTGTTTTTGAAACAAGTCTCTTGTAGAGACAGTGCAAGGACAAAAATATTTCACAAATCTCCATTTTATTTTGAAGAATTGGAGCAACTCACAGCATATCTTTTTAAATGATTTAATCAGAACAGCCTTATGAGGAAATAGTCATTGTTGATATTTTCTTGATAATGACCTATCCAAAAAAATTAAGACAGACCAAACAAATGTGAGCCATCTCTGGAAACGGATTGCTGTTGTGCTTTTGTTAAAATCCAGGGTGCCTTTTACCTTTTATTATGGCAGAGAGTTAGAATGGTTAAGAACGCTATCTTTTTCTTGTAGCTTCTTCTGTTTTTGGCCTTGCTGGGAATTTGACTTTGGTTGTGAGCCAACGTGAGTTAGAAGTGGGAAATGGAAGAACTTTTACAGCTGTTCTTAAGTCAGAGAATATTTCCATGTTTTAAATCAGTTACTGAAAAGGCATTTTCAAAACAAAAAGAAAACAAAATAGAAAAAGAATCTCACAAGGGCTGGTTTGTGAATTAAATAGGCTTGGTTACAAATCATAAAGTTTATTCAGAAATAATGTATTATTACAAAGGAGGTGTCAGTCCTGAGAAAGCCAAAACTGAGCAATCCCTATGGACTCCTGAACCTTATTTGGCCACACAAGCTGGCATATTTCTCATATAGCAATGGATCAGGGTTAACTTCCTGCCTTCAAATCAGAGAAAATAAACTATGGTTGCCTGGATTTCTGAAATAATTAAGAATAACTACAAATAGTTTCTAAATCATTAGGAGAGACAGACAGGATTTGCAAAGTAAAATATTCATGGCAAGGCTGTGACTTTTTGGAACTTTTATAAGGGATAGCTTAATTCTATAATCTACATCATCTTATAATGGATGGTTGTAAGAAATCCCTCATTAGGAAGCCCCAGAAATCTTACTGCCCGGGTGTTTCAAATAATACAAGTGAAGCCAGTTAACATTTCATAGCCAAAACCATCTCGTGTGGGTGGGGTTGGAAGGGCATGTAAAATGTGCTTCCTTGTTTTGTTGGGATTACAGAAAAGTATGAGTTGCCTAAACACATTTACTTCTAGATTATGGACTGTGTGACCATAATCAGAGAAATTCAAGGTGAAAAATCTATGTAATTATCTTCTGCTGGTACATTGCCAAGACAAACTCTACCCATCATTTTCTGCTACACATAAAAAGTTACATTTTCTGTGTTGTGGCAGTTGGAACACTGATGTTGGGTTTACTTCAGGGGTGGGATTCTACCGGTTCAGCACAGTTCGGCCCTGTTCAGCTGATAGCTCTGAAAATCAGCTGAGAGCGAACTGGTTCACTCCGAAGATCAAGGTATTTCCTTTTTTTCAACCCACCGATCAGCTGTTTTCCAAAGATCATCTGTGCTGCACAATTTAGATTAGCTAGAAAGCAGGAAATAATCGGATTTCTTGCTTTCCAGCTAATTTAAATTGTGCGGTACAGCTAATCTCCCCCCTTGCTATTATACTGCTTCTCTCAGGAGGCTTCCCTGAGGCTCAGGAGGAAAAAAATGGGGTACAGGGGAGGGTTAGGGTTAGGACACCTTGTTTTTGCTCCCAGGAGGCTTCCCTGAGGCCCAGTAGGCAAACAAAAATATATTTTTTTTCTAGAAGTAACAATGGTTGCAAGTTGTAGAAAGATTTGATTGTACAGGTAGGAAGAGGTGAGAAAGTAGCAATAGCTCCCAGTGTTAGGATGTTCAAGGTGACTTCAGTAAGACATCTTGCTAGGGACTCTCACCCCCAATCTTACACCTGCCTCTACAACCCGATATTTAGGATTTGTAGTATTTAGAGGGCATCATGTATGTTAATTTAACTGAAATCCTTAGAAGTAAAACTGGGAGAACTAAATAGAGATGAAGGAAGCACAATTTCATGGAGGGCTACTTTAATTTTGTGGTGTATAAATATAAACAGCAACCCTATTGATAGGGAAAGAAAAGGAAATGGCTAGAACAGTGTTTCCAGATCTCGACAGCTTTCAGATGTGTGGACTCCAATCCCCAGAATTCACCAGCAGACCCTGCAATGGGATCCACATATCTGACAGCTGCCAAGCTGCCAGGGCTGAAAAATACTGTGACAGAGCATGATAAATTAGGTAATAAAATATAGATTTTTAAATTAAGCTTATCGAATCTCAGTGATTCTCAAAGTTAAGAATGTGAAACTGATTAATAGAGGAAATGAGGTGACACTTGCATTCTAAACATAGAACTATGAAACAATTCTTCCTGGTTCCATTTCTAGATGAATAAATAAATAACAGAGGTGAATATCAAGTACGTAATACCTCTAGGAGAAAAAAACTGTGGCCCTTCTTCAGTTTCTACTTCCTCTTTATGATTCAGCAGTCACTCCACTGAATCATGTTAGTAAACTGCTGCCCATAGGAGTACAGTATATGAGAAATATCAGCCTTTGATATTATTATTATTTGATGTTTGTAATTTCTTTTTCTTTTTGAAAGTATGTAATGAAAACTTTGGAAATATGAAAAGGGGTTGGCTGAAATGCAACCAACTCATTTAGTTTCAGAACGTTTTATTTTAAAATTGATTAAATCTTTGTTAAATTTCATAATAGAAAATACAAATGAAAATAAAGATAGTAGAGAAAGGGAAAAGGAGGGGAAGAAAATTATGGTTTAAGAAGAAACTTTTATTTTATTTAATCTTCAAGAAGCTTTAAAACTTTTGAGTAGATCACTATCTGTAAAACTGATTTTTTCAAAAAAAAAAACATTTAAAAATAGTATTGGCCTTTCTCAATCTTGTATCTTCTATTTCAGCCCCCCCAATTCTGTTTCATGGGTCGGTACCTGGCCAGGGCCTGTTGGGAACCTGGCTGCACTAGTAGCGGGCAAGCATGTGAAGCTCCATTTATGGGATTAGGTTGGGTATGCGAAATCATCTCCTCCCTCTGCTGCCCACTGCCAGTCAACCAAGCGAGAAAGGTTGAGGACTGTTGCTCTATACAATGAGCAGAATTTCCTACAGTTTCCTTTCACCATGTCTATTTTGTTAACTATTGACAAGTAACTATTTCTCTTTTTCTGTTTATAAATAAGAGCAGTGGGTAATAATAATTAACACCTGTGGTGGCACAGTGGTTAAAGTGCAGTACTGCAGGCTACTTCTGCTGGCTGCCAGCTGCCTGAAATTTGGCAGTTCGAATCTCACCAGGCTCAAGGTGTCAGCATTCCAACTAATCAACTCTAAACCAATAAACTCCGAGACAGACATTCCCTCAAAGTTCCATTTAGAGTTGTCATATTGGCACATCTGGGAAAACCTGAATCTGAGTGCTCCGGGTTTTCCCTTCCCAAACCACTGCGTCCATCAGTCCATCACATGGCCCAATCAAATCTTCATCCCAACTGGAGACATCCGTCCAACCCATCCCCTCCAAGTGCAGGGCAACATGTCCTTGACTCTCTGAGAAAGAATGTTGTGTCTAATCTTCCACCTCACTGTGAAATCCCGCCTCCCAAATTTCCAGGCACTAAATATGGCAGCCTCAAGGTTCCAAGTAAAATATGGCTTCCAAGACTGACACAAGGTTGACTCAGCCTCCCATCCTTCCGAGGTCAGTATGATGAGGACCCAGATTGTTGGGGGCAATATGCAGACTCTGTAAACCACTTAGAGATGGCTATAAAGCACTGTAAAGTGGTATATAAGTCTAAGTGTTATTGTTATTGATAACTGCAACAATGGAGTCAAAACATTCATTGTAGACTTCTCAGACTGCAGCTTTGCAGCAGAGTTGAAAGGAATAAAAAGCTCTGAAGTCAACTCTGATGTCTTCATGTAGGTCTGAGAGCAATGGAATAATTTGACATAAGGCAGCATTCTGTGAGGCCTAACTCACAGAATGACTTATTTATTTTTGAGAAAAAATATAATAAATAATAGCTTGCATTTGTCTGAATGGTATCAATAATCTAAAAAACAAAATTTCACTCTTTACATCAGAAGTAGGAGTCTGTGCTGAGCAATCTAAAGAATCATGCCCAATGCCAAGGAATGCTAGAGATGAAATTCAGCAACATCTGGAAGACCATAACATGTTCATTTTTGCTTTACCTATTAACCATTCTGGAATTTAGAGCGTGTATATTCTAACCTTCTATTGCTTTCATTTTATGCAAAGACAGGTGCCCCTTGGTGAAGATTCATACCTCATTAACAATCTCAACCATTATATGTGAAAACACTTTTCCATAAGTTCCAGTCTGACACTTTCCATATAATGTATGAAAATAGTATAACCCTAATATATATTATAGGTATCTGCGAAATTATACTTTATTTTGAATAACATTTACTTCTCTTGGCTTCATTGCCTGCACAAAGGAGAACTTTGCTAGATCAAATCAAAAGCTTATCCAGTCCAGTATGCGTCATATGGTAGCTAATCAGCTGAATCTGTGAAGCTCATATCTGGATGTGAAGGTACCAGCCAGTTTACATTGTGCTTACTAACAATTAATATTTAATCACACAGCTGTTCTTTCTAAGTGATAACCATTAACCCAATTTTCCATGAATCTGTCTGGTCCATATCATCAATATTGATTGTGGCAATATAATTGAACTATAATGTTAAATAAATACAGTAAATATTTTATTTATTGGTCCTTCTTTATTGGACCAATAAAGAAAATATTTAGTCTTACCTTATTCTGTTTCTACTGTTTTCAGTGTTATGCTTTATTTAATTGCAGGCCTTCTGCTCAAAACTGAACTCTCCAAAAATCATCCCGCATAGAAACCAAGTTCTTATTCTGAATCATGGCCATATCCATTCAGAACACTTCGGCAAATTTCATTGCTCAGTTGTCCATGTAAGAGAATCAAGCACATGTTTTCTTTCCTGACAATATTTATGCAATGTGGGTATTAGTGCCACTTATATGTAAAATTAATCAAATTCAAAGTTTGATTTTTATGCAGATAGGACTTCGCACAAGAAAAGCCAATTTGGTGTGAAATCTACCTTGTCTATGATAATTTATTTCTACTTGTTATTTTTTTAATCTCTCTGTTATCTTCTTTATCTCGCTATTGTTTATTCAGAATCAGTCATAAAGAATAGAACTTGTCTCCCAGATTGAAAGTCTACAATAATTTTCCTTGAAAAGAATCAAGACATCATTTGTTTCCCTGATCTTAACCACATTGATAATAAACAACTTCTTAATGTACAGGTCAGATATAAACTGTGAATCAGAATCAGACCTCTAAAGATAAGATAAAGAATTCAGTCACCTCTTTTCTTCTAGCCCTTTCACTTTCAACACCAGTTTGATTGGAAAGGAACAAAAATCATTAAATGTACTAACACCTGTCACATATAAATTTATTGAAGCCTGGTATTCTACCTAAAGAACAACAACGCATATTGCTCTCTAGATCCAATATATGAATATATAAAAAACCAGATCACTGGAACAACCAATCAACAAGATAACCAATCAACAGCTCAAAATTTAAATAAAGCTTCAAACAAACAACCAATCAAATGACCTACTGACCACATTGGCACACAAAAAATTTATAAGCTGAGGAGAATTGGACAAGAAAATCCTGCTGATAAAGTTACCTAGTTTGGTAATGAAATGTTCAGAAACTAAATTGGAACAAACTTGGAGAGCAAATCACTGCCAAAAACCATTTGTTTGTATTTGGTAAGAGTGAAAGATCGAATGTCAGTTCTAAAGTCACCCTAAGTTCTCCCTATAATCTCATGACAGGTATATATTATTTGGTGATTCCATCAGATAATTNCCCACCCCAGCCAAGCCAAATGAAGTATCTTCAGCAACATGGGGATAGCTCCTTTATTGCACTGTTCTACCCTACTGCAATGTATGTGTGATATCAATACCAGGACAATATTGCTAAAGTCCACTGTTGACCTATTTTTCCTTTAACTCTCAACTTCTCTCCCAGTTAGGTGACAAATAGGTTGGAAAAAGTCTCAGCAACATGAATCTGATCTTTGCATACATAGTCTAATACTAGAGAGAGATAAAGTGTATTCCTTTGCATTGATGAATTTTGCTCCTGGGAAAATTCAGTATTTCCCAAATTTGTATCTTTACTCCCAGTCTGTTTTCATGGCTCTGAGCCTGTTTTCTACACATATTTCCAGAACATGTGAAGCTGATATATAAGGCTTAAGGGGTTTCTAAGTTTGGTCCAAGCTTTTTGTACATCTCAGGTAATTTTCCTTTCAAAAGAGCTGTCTGAATAATGCAGCAGTTCTAAAGTCACCCTAAGTTCTCCCTATAATCTCATGACAGGTATATATTATTTGGTGATTCCATCAGATAATTCAATATACATTGCTCCCATCCCAACTCTCGCTCTCCCAAAAAAGAGTTCATGATTACATAAAATTATCATAAATATGTTTATTAAAAGAGATGCACATTTAGATATGGCATATTTTAATTGTGAAACATTTCACCTATATCGGGAACATAATGTCTTTGCCTGCCTTCTTAATGTACAGGCCAGATAAAAACTGTGAATCAGAATCAGAACTCTAAAGATAAGATAAAGAATTCAGTCACCTCTTTTCTTCTGGCCCTTTCACTTTCAAACAGGCTAGAATGGCTAGCTGTTCTAATAAAGGATAATGTCAAAGAAAAAAAAATGCTGCTTGATATCATCTCATATGTAGGACATGACCAGGGTTTCTTGGTCTAGCTTCTTCTGTATGATTTAAAGCACCTTGATCTGTAATTGTTCTGAAGATTTTAATGTTCAAGGTTTTAAGAGCCCTCTGTGGATGCCAAGGTCTGAATGTGTGATCTTGTGAGCTCAAAGTGTAATCTTTGCCCCTGGGGCTGAACTTATAATATTTAGCCCTGTCCCACTTTCAAAATAATATTCTATGTTCACTTCTGTTATCCTTAAGAGACAGGCAGGCAATCTGACCTCTAGGTGCCCTTTGGATAATGTGACCTTCCAGGTTTTATGAATGCCAGTAGTAAGGGGATATGAGACTTGTACGAAGTGGGATATCTCTGCATTGAGGCTAGGCAATAACAGCAGGAGTCATAGTGCAGGAATTTCACCCATTACTATTGTGACCAGAAGTAGATTTCTTTTATTCCTAAACTAATGCTTTCACTTTGTATGTTGAACAAAACATCTGAAGCATCTCTCCACTTGTGAAATTGCTTGGCTTATTTGTGGCCAAGTCAGCAGAAATCCATCCAGTTTGCAGGGAGCGCCAAGGATCTGGCAAGGAGGAGAGGAGAATCTTATTTTAAAAGCTTATTATAACTTTATGGAAATATCTAATTAGGGAAGAGCAGTACAGTGTATATTCTCTGAATAATGGCATGCTTTTAAAATTATTATTTCAAGCAGTAAAATCCATGCAAATGTTCTCTTACTAGGCTCAATTTTCATATTTTATGTGTGATTTTGACAGCTTTATTTTGACAGCCTTCCACAAGCATAAGATTTCACCTGATGAAATTACAAGGAGGATCAAGAACACATTCTCCAAACATTCTTAGTACAGCCCTGTGCTAATTTTTTCCAGCAAATTTCTCCTTGAAGATTTTCATGGATAACAGCTGATGTTTTTATCTGTGGTATCTCCTATAAAAGAATGTGACTTCAATTTAAAAGCTTTGAATGGTAATGGATAGCAGTGGTGACTTTTACTTGTTAAAACAACTACCTATCCCTTCTAAATTGACAGGACAAGCTACTATATATAAATAAGTAGCAAATTCCACACTCCTTCACACTGATGATGTTACCCAGTTGGGTAATGAAAAGTCTGCAAACAATCAGAGAGCATGAAGTCTTCCAGTGCGCTTTTCATTTATTTTTTTGACCTCAAGAGATTTCCTGGGCCCATATACTCATTAAGGGGCTTGATAGTCTCAGCATTTGACTACTTTTGTAATCACATCTTCTATCCTCTAATTACTAAGCCACTTGGCATCGGCAAAATTGTACCATTAACATTTTATAGATGATATTATTTCTGTCCCCAAAATGTTTGACATCATTTCTCTCCTCTCCTTTTTACTTTACAACATCAAACTCCCTCTATAATTCCAAACCCTCAGAAGATGTTTGGGGAAATAGTACTATTCGCCAAAAGTGGAACATTTCTGACTCCCAAAGAACAGCTTTGGGAGGAACAAAGTTGTACAATCTGCAACAGATGTGATCAAGATAAATAGCTGTCTGAGATGTTTAATTTTTATTCATAGCAGGCCAATATAATTTGTGATCCACAAAGCCTATTCAGAATTAAGGAGAATGTGACCTACGTGCTTCTGACTTTTATTAAATACAGAACTGTTGTAGCTTAATTTGCACTGTGGAAAGTAATAATACTGCATTCAACCCTGCATGCGGCTACCATCTTGATTTTTTCCACTCACCCTTATGGGCTCGCCTGCTTGGATAAATGGGTAAACTTTCCTTTTTATGTTACTGAAAATTAAAACAGTAGACAGTACTAAATGAACCAATTATATGATACTGAATAAAGCATTTACTTACATTCACAGCTGTACATTCTTCTCTATATATCAAGGTTTCCATAACTCCATTGGAAAAGTACTAAAAATTAATGCCTTAGATCCTATAACAAGATTATGTGCTCTTTCTCCTTTAGACATCTCATGACAAGTAGAATCTGCAGCAATTTAAATATTTTGCTTTCATTCTCCTCTTTATCTCCTGAAATCCCCATGACAAAATTCAGCCTCTGCTCCCAAATTAGATTTAAACTGGTCATTTCTTAAGCTGTAAATAGAGAAGAGTCGAGTAAAGTAGAGTACTTAAGCTGAAAGGATAATATAGGGTATAGTATAGGATATAGTATGGTAAGGAGGGTGGTTCTCACCCTACGGTCATCACAGGAGTCCACAAAGATTTGAAGAACTGTTATGATTTAAATCTTGAGTTAGATCTTGGGGGTACGTGGCCACAAAAAGTATTTAAAGGGAGTCCAAAAGGTTGAGAACCACTAGTTTAATATTTAAGCTCTAAAAATAGTTGAGTGGAGTAGGTAGAGTAGAGTAGAGTAGAGTAGAGTGGGATAGGGAAGGCAGAGTAGAGTACAGGATAGTATATTATAATACAATACAGTATGGTATATCATAATGCAGGTAATCCTTGATCCCACCAATTGTAGTTATATGTTGTGATGGTTATAAAATGGGGAACCCACACGACTGACCCAAATTTGTGAGCTTTTTCCTAGCAGTCATTAAACAAATGTTGCTGTTGATAAATTAACCCATTGTCCACTATGCAGTGTTTTTGCCAAAAACCAGAAGTAATGATCAATTTTTGGCAAAAACATCCTTGGGCCAGTTGCTTAGTGCCTAAATGTATTGATGTAACCATGGGAGGGAAGCTATTGGAGCTTTAGAACTGGGTCATAGTTTGCCCTGGGAACTCTATCATAACTTCAAACAGTCACTAAGCAACCAGTCATAACTCAAAGACTACCTTTATGTAAGATGTATTATGGGTGTAAGCCAGCAGGGGTATCAACTTGGTGACTGCAATCACATAATTGAAGCCCCTCCCCCCTTTTAAAAGTCCATCTTGATATGTACCACACATTAAAAAGGGACAGGACTTAGATTACCTAGGTCATGATCCCCATCTTGCTTTTCTTTTACAACCCACCCCCACCTGGATACCTTGTATTATATCCAGTCGACAACACAGTCCTTTCAGAAGTTCCTAGAAGGCTCCACACCAATTTGCACCACTCAGGTAATCCTGACAACACAGATAAACCTCCAGCTGGCCTTAACTACTCGCTAAAAGAATGCAAATGATGAGCTGTCTGCAAAGAATGAAAATCCTTCCCCAACCATCTAGTCAGAGGTGAAGAAGCTTCTTGGGTGATGATTCAACAACTGTCAATTCCCATATGGTGAAAGCAATAGAGAAGAAAATGCAGTTGCCTCTCTGGATGAATCTGTGTGCTTGTCTGCCAAAAGGAATAGCACTCTCTTCTGACCTAAATTGTCAAACAGTTTAATAAATGGAGGGCTATTAGATCTGAAGGTTGGGCTGTATAGATAGGGAAGTGAAATAAAACAAAGCATAACCATTTCAGTATCACTCAGCTGCCAGGAGCATGTCCAGTCCTAGTCTGGGATGTCACACCTCCCTTTCGGTAACCTAGAAAGCAAGGTATTTAATATGGCCAAGAGGTCTATGTATTTCATTCATTTATTTTATTAAATTTATATGCCAAATATCTTGATGTTTGGGGATGGCTTAGAAAATAATAAAAGCCATTTGAAATACGAAAACATTAAAATTACAATACATTACCTTTTACCAGTAAATGGAATTATATCTTGAAGTGGCTCAGCATTTTGAGAAGTTGAAGCAAAATACAAAGAAAGACTTTTGCAGATAGATAACATTAAAAGCAGTGGTGGGATTCAAATAATTTAACAACCGCTTCTCTGTCCTAATCATTTCTTCCAACAACCAGTTCATCAAACTGCTCGGAAAGTTAAAGGTCCTGTACCACTGCACTTATGGATGCAAAGAGGATGTAAAACATTTAAAAAAGCTTGCCATCCATTGGAAAACGCTATGCATCCGTTGTGTACTCACTGCACTACGTGTTTCATACGCTCTATCCCTCGAGTATCCGTTCACTGCGATTTCATCCGCGGAAGAAAGTTTTGAGATGCACAACACTTTGTGAACGGATGACATTTACTTCGCGTACGATGTACATCCGTGACATATACAGCAACAAACGTTCTATGTCCGTTATCATCTGTTAAACGTCCGCTGTATCCTCTCTGCATCCTCTGGCATCCCCTTAACTCACATCCGCTGCAGTGAAACGGAAAGAGGGAGGAAACAAAAGGTACACGGAATGTCTACACAGCGTTAGTAGCACAGAAATAGAAAGGATGTAAGCATATGCATCTCGTATATAAAGGATTAAATGGACAATATGTTTGTATCTGGGATGTATCTTGGATATTTAGGATGACTGCAGTATGTCTAGAGTATGTAGAAGGACACCTAGAGGACAACGGATATTTCCTATAAAAAGGGGGAGAAAATCATCTGGATTCTCAGTATGAGTCCAGCAGCCGTGGTGTACAGATCTCTTCACCCTTGGTCTTGGTCTTACACATCATCAATTGTTCTCCACCATGGATCATGACACAGTCCTATGATAGCTGCGATCATTCATACCAAGAACCAAAAACCTGTTCAGACTGTTTCACCTTTTATACAAAAGGAGAAGAAGGAGATGTCCAAGAGCTGTGTGGGTCCGAGATGGATCGTGAGAAGAATGGAGTTTGGACTGTATGACCAGTTGATGGTGAGCTGAGAATGAAGACCCTCGTGCATTCCATCATTTTCATGAGGATGCCACCAGTCATGTTGACGAACTTGGTACAGTGTCTGAGACCGGAGTTTGACCAAGCCTAGACTAACTTCCATCCCAACCTGACCCTAGACTGAAGGTGGCACTGACTCTGCGGCACCTGGCCTCTGGAACCATATACAGAAACATGCAGTATGCGGTGGAGGGTGCCACACAAAGCATCAGCAAAGTGGTCAGAGAAGTGGTGCAGGCCTCATCGAAGAATACGTGGAGGAGCTCCTCAAGTGTCCCACCACTGAACAAGGCTGGAGGAAAGTTGCAGAAGAGTGGTATCAGAGGTGGAACTTTCCCCACACCGTTGGAGACATTGAAGGGAAGCACGTGGCCTGCAAAGCTCCAAGCCCTCAGGGTCCACTTATTACAACTAAAGGGCTCCTTCAGTATCATCCTCTTTGCCATGGTTGATGCTGACTACAAGTTCATCTACATCGATGCTTCAGGCAACGGGTCAGCTTCAGATGCCCAGGTATACAACGTAAGTGACCTCAACGATGGGCTGGAACGTAACCTCATCATGGTTTCAGATCCAGACCCCTACCCAATGACACACAAGATGTGCCACTTCATTGTGGGGATGATGCCTTCTCCCTCAGTACCTACCTCATGAAGCCGTAAACCTCCAGATGCCTCACCCTGAAGAGAGGATCTTCAACTACAGGCTGTCCAGGGCAAGACGGGTGGTGGGAGAACGCCTTTGGCATCCTGGCCAACAGGTTCCAGATCTTCTCAACCACCATGCAGCATGAGGCACATACTGTGAGGAGCATCGTGGAAGCTTGCTGCATCCTGCACAAATCTCATGCGCACACCGCTACCCATTGTTGCAGAACAGAACTTGTGGACTGTCAACAAGGGAATGGGGACAGGGAGCCTGGTGAATGGAGGCAAAGACGAAACCTGATGACCTGTGGATGTACAAGGCCCAACAGAGCTTCACGTGAAGGGAAGAAACAGTGCAACCTCCTGAAACACTGGTTGCAACTCCCAGCTGGAGCAGTGGAGGGCAAGACAGGATGAATGATGATGTTATTGGATGCTTCCTTGAGCCTGTCGCATAACACTGATGAGATTGTGCCATGTATGTTGAGTGGTCCTACAATGAATAGGGCATTAATAAAGAGCTTTGTTTATTTTGAAATGTGTTGATCAATGAATAAATTGTTATTGATAATAAAGGTCCATATGTGTGGCAGCTGGGATGTGGACCATCAAGTCCCCTATGGTTGACACTGGAGGTTTATCTATCCCACAACTATCTTTATCTATCCCAAAGCATGCAAAGGCTTAACCATTTTTTCAAAAAGTTTTCACCAACACTTTATTAAGTAAATAAAAATGAACCAAGTTCTTAAGCAAAGATAACCTTTATTAATTTCTTGGGTAAACTTTATGACTTTATTAAATAAGCAAAATGAACAAAGTAAACTGTATTAAGTGTGTTAAGCAAAGATAACCTTTATTAACTTTCTTAGGTAAACTTTATGACTTTATTAAAAAAGCAAAATGAACCAATGAAAGTGTCTTAAGCAAAGATAAACTATAACAAGTAAACAAACTCTCTCTGACACAATTCTCAGTCACTCTGAGTCATGTCCATGGTCTCAGCTGTTAGCGGCCAGGGACTGTGGAGGTGGCTGTGGCTTAAGTGCTGGTCTGAGGCACCATTGGGATGCTTGGCCCCGAGGGTACAACAGGGGATGGTGTGTTCAGGAAGCTGTCCGAGAGCTGACTCAGTCCCATAGAGGTTGAAAGGTCCTTCATCAAGGACCTGAGATGTGAGACCCAAGACTGATGACAGATTGTCCGTTGAGGGGCTGGCTGGGGGTGGGAGGAAGGAGGAGTGTAGTGGGGCTGTCTGGTCTGCAGCTGGGTGAGGACTGGCATCTGTGGCGTGGTGATGAACCTGGCCGTGGACTGGGAAGGTCTGCTTCTGCTGTGGGAAGTCTTGTAGTTCGTAGCCTTGGTCGGTGAGGGGCTGTTGAAATCCGTGGAAGGGCTGTGACATTGGCCTGGGGTGGAGGAGCAGACCTGGACTGGGTAGGAGCAGCTTCAGCTGGGCCTTGGAGGGTTTGTGCAGAAGTGCTGTGATCTTCTCTTCATCACCTGGTATGGACCTCGGGCAGGTCCCTCAGGGTGTGGCTCACGTAGGTTGATGAAGGTGTTGTGGCCGAGGATCCTCTGTCCAAGTGACCAGCTGAGAGACAAGTTCTGTGCTGGTCTTCATTGTGTCGCCTGATCTCCAACAGCACACTGTGGTTCTGGCCCTCCAGTCTGCCTCTTCTGCCTGCATCCTCTGGAGCTGGGGTGGGGTGGGTTGGCCTCTGGTGGCTGTTGCTTCTTTCTCCATTTCTGACAAGGGATCCTCCAAGTCGCCGGCATGGGGAGTGCAGCTGTCAGGCGGGGTCTCTGCTGCCGTGGGGCCCTCTGAAGACACCTGCCTGGACCAGGCTCACTGGCTCCGTGGCTGGAATGAGGACTGGCTGTCTGTGGGCTGTCTGAGGGTGAGGGTTGGTCAGAGGGGCTGCCTCCTCGGTGGCGGTCTCACCCTCCAGGAAACTGCATTTTGCCCATGAACGTACATCTCGCAGGTCAGTGAGCTTGACAGCGGCCTGCCGTTTTTTGAGGTGTAGCTTGCCATACCAGGTGTGGCATGTGCTTCTACCGATCCTAGGCAAGTACATCTGCAGTGTAGGCCCAGGCTTCTCTGCCTTGTCTCTCCAAGCTGCCTGCTTTTCTTCTTGGTGTCGCGATTAGGGTCTGTGGCCCTTTTTTCCAGAGGTACTCATTCTCCCTCAGCCATTCACAAGCACCTCATCCTCAATGGTGCCTGAAACGGTGTACTTTCCTCTCTCTCTTCTCCTTCCCTTGCCTCTTCCTCCCTCTGGCAGGAGCTTCAGCAGGGCCTTCAGGGGCTTGAGCAGCAGGGCCTTCCAGGGGGCTTCAGCAGCAAGGGCTTCAAGCAGCAGGGCTTTGAGGGCCTTGGGGATTGGTGAGCAGCAGCAGTCAGGTTCAGAGTCAGTGCTATTGGGTGCGATCTGGTTCTGTCCTTCTTGCCAGGGCTGGAAGAAGTAGGCACGGGCTTCTCTTTTTCCCCTGACTGACGAACCATAGTGTTTCCTTGAAGATGTATGTGGCAAGCACATCTTTTCCCTGAATTCTTGACTGAATGCGTGCCTCATCCTTTTTATATCCGCGGAGCTTGATGCAATTCATCCCCCCCACATGCACAGTGAACGCTTTGCATCCAATATACATCGCGCGGCATCCGCTTTGTTTCCTATTGGCATCCCGTGATGCATCCGCTTCTTCGCTATGCATCCCGCCCCTTCCGCTATGCGTCTGCTTTGCAATTTCTCCCCCCGGAACCCTTCGGAGGTGTCATCCGCTTCCATCCACTGTCATCCGCTAGGCTTCCTATGAACATCCACTTAACATCCCCGCTACATAACTACCCACATCTGTTCTTTTCCGTTCTTTTCCATTCTGTTTATGAAAATTTTTGCCACTTTTTGGAGCAGATGACAACGGGATGGAAGCCACCCCTGAAATTTTGCTCGTCTCCGCTGTGTCCTTTATGCATATGTTTTTGCGCAGTGGGACCTAGCCTTAACAATTGGTTCCTCTGATGTAGTGCAAACTGGCTGAATCCCACCACTATTTATAATGTTTCAGATCCATGTTTGATTCAGGAATTGGAAAGAATAGAGAAAAAACAAAGCTATGGATGGTAACAGCAGGGTGGGTGGGAAGGGAAGGGAAGGGAAAGAAAGGAAGGAAGGGAAAGGAAAGGAAAGGAAAGGAAAAGAAAGGAAAGAACTGATGATCAGGTAGTTTGGTCAAATATACCAGTCCAAGTACAGTGACAGGTAAAATGGTAGAAGCATTGATGAACAGGCTGTTCCACAAATCATGAAGAGGAAGAGGTAAGATGTCTCAACCTATTTATTGACTTACTTGCCAATAAAATCATTCTGGATTTTTGTCTTTTGTCAAGCTACAATGGGTTTGTTTCATGCAGCTCATGTGCACCTAATTTAAATGTTAAGGTTAGTTTCAATAACTTGATGAAATGGCCTAATGAAAAAGCTAAGTTAAAATATCCTTAAACTTGTTCTGGACCATATATTGAAAATGTTGAATTTCTTTTATGTGTTTGCTGAATAGGTAGAGTTGCTAACAATCAGGATTACGTTTTCTTATATTAACAAATACTTGAAATATTCCTGATTAGAAGGCTGAACATAACACTGTTTGAACCATGAACATAGATCCACCATGCAAATACATTTAATAACTGTATATCTAAAGAGAAACATCTAAACTTAGGTTAAGTTTTTGTTAAAAAAGCTCCAGGGATGAGATTTATATATTTGAATCCTATCTTTTATTTTCCTCTTTAGAACTGCTTTCCTCTTAAACAAAAAGCAAAGGTGGCTTTTTAAAAATGCAAAGAATATAACATTTCCTCACCACATTCATTTTAACAGATATTCTGAAGTGATGTCATCATCAGTAAATATTTTCCCCAGGATTTCATTTTAATAAGAAAATAGCTGGGGCAATTACCACATTTCAATGCTTCACATTGCCATACAATCCTCATTGTGAATTCACAATACCTCTTATTTAATTACATTAGCTGAAAATGGCACAAACAATTAAAATGTCATTTCTATACAACATTTTCAGTTATGTTAATTATGTGGCAGAAAGGAAAGGTAAATAAGAATTTAAAACTAGGGAAGAATGATGTTGAGAAAAGAACAACTAGAAAATGCAGTAATTTCTTGCCACATTAAAAAATGGACTTAACTCAAAAAATAGGATAGATTTTCCATCCTGTGAAGCTGATTTTTAAACATCAATGGAATTCATTTTACAACATATAGTGATACATATTAACTTGGAGTGCTGCAAATGGATATGGATAAGTTTGCGCAGGATAATTGTTCAAGAGTTATTGGTCTTTAAGATTTGGTGTTATTTTTCGTTGTGGGTACATGCAGATTAGCAGGAAGACATAAAATGATTCTGATGGTGGGCAAGCTGTGGGATGAAATAGGATGAGCCAATAGAAAGACCTAGTGAAAAAAGGAAATGCTATGAAACTAGGGTTTTTTTGTCTTAGGCAAGGGTTTATTACTTAGGCAAGTAATATTCCTGACCTTACCTGATTAGCCATTGTGAGAATTCATTGTGGACTAGAATGGATCTTGACCTAATGTAGTGTAACTATTCATTTTTTTCTTATAAATTCTAGTCTAGGATTCTTTGTATTTATTTGACTTGGAAACATGGTCTGGATCAATTCAGTTTTTCCAGCTTAGATAGAGCAGAGTTAAGATGAATTATCAAAAAGTGCTTGCGCTAGTTACAAAATTATTCCAATTTTAAAATGAATTGATGAAACCTGCACTATAAACCTTACATGCAATCATAATCAAGTGAGGTACCTTTGTACCACAGAATAAATCACAACCACAGACTAAATCACAAAAAATGAACAAAGTTAAGACTGTTAGTAAGACTTATTTAACCATATTATGTGAAAACAATCAAACAACAACTTATGCTAACGTGTTTCCATCACATGGTGAACTGACCAATCTGAGCAGTGATTGGGTTTCAAAAATGTTTCCTATCAGTTCAGTGTGAGCGCGCATGCGCGCCAAATGTGTACTTTACGTGTGCACAGCATTTACGACTCACCTTCTGCTGTAAAACAGCTGATTAATCAGCTGTACTGCGTGAAGCAGCTGAGGTTGAAAAGCAGGAAATAAAGGCCATATAGAGCCGGCATGTGGGAGGGCCCAGCAGCTGATTGTCGGACTGAACCAGTTCACTCACAAATGATTGTTGGCACTACTGGTTTGGCCGAACTGGCCCAAACCAGTAGAATACCATCACTGAACCTGAGCCATTGCTGTTATTTCCAACGCACAGATTTCTGTCATGGATATTCAGAGGGACATATCAAGAAAAGTAAAGCCCATGTCACACTGCCCAATGGATGCAAAAAGGACACAGCGGATGAGCAAAATGTTCCATCCGTTGTTA
>BHFT01001912.1:0-13462 GCA_004320025.1 Laticauda laticaudata | reverse complement strand
TGGAACATTTTTCTCGTCCGCGGTGTCCTTTTTACAAACGTTTTGCATCCGTTGGGCAGTGTGACAGGGCCTTTAGTGACATCATCACACACATTGCATAATTCATCTAATTTGTGTGATTACATCACTAATATAATATCACCAATGCATATATTTGTGATAATATAATATATTATATTAGATGTCACTAATATAATATCACCAATGCCCATTCCACAATATGGAGTGTTGTTTGTGAGATACAGATAATCAGAGTTGGAAGACCTTGTAGGTCATTTAATCCAATCCCCCGCCCAAGCGGGAAGCAGGGAAACGTCTGATCTATCCAAGCCTTCATACTCTTTTCTTTCTTTTTTCTTCTTTAGTTTTAATGATATATAATACTATTTTCATAATTATGTGTATCAGTATATTGTGCTATTTTAAGATTATAGAATATAAATCAACCCCGTATAGTTAAAGAATTGATTGATTTAATCGAAGGTAACCCCCCCCAAAGGGAATTAAAAAAAATATTTTTTGTGGATTTATAATCTAGAATAGCAATATAATTTCTATACTAGAATCATTTATACAATATCTCTTGACAAAAGTATTTTCCGAAAAGTTTACTTAAAAAAAACAAACCAAGCCAAACCATGCTTTGTTTCTTCTGGGAAGGCTCACTAGCTGCCTTTTTTCCCTATGGATTTTCTTCAGGATAAGAAATAGCTTATGCCCTATGTTTTGTTTCACAGAATGATAGACACAAGAAAGCAAACTCTTCATTATTCTGAAGACTTAGTTCTGTGTGGCTATGGCGCCTTCATGTTGGAAAGATGTAAGCAAATCCCATCCAGTTTAGACACTTCTTCCCATCTATTAAACCAAATCAAAGCCTTTTATAGTTGCCAATATTGACAATTTTTATCGATTGACTGTTTCTTTAACTTTGGCTAGCACAGATTAGTATCTCTAGATATAACAAAGTATTTGGAAAGAGCAATGAGCACTTGCTTTTCATAGATGTAAGTTTCTTTACAGTAAGAGGAAAATAAAAGAATGTGCTTTAGAATTACTGGGTTTGGAGATCAAAAGAATCCATTCTTGAAAAGTGTTAGTTATATACCAGACTGAAATTTTAAGGAACCAAGTAAGAGAAGCAAAGCAAAGCAGCCATGAAAAATGGGCATCGTATAGAATAGATAATAATTCCCTAAAAGAACATTTATCTAGTAATCAGTTATTTTTGAGTGTCCAAACACAACTCTTATAATCTGGACAAAACCCATATTGTATGCATATGGGTATGTGCTTGATGTATTAACTAATATAGAAATGAACAGTAGTTATAGATCTCTTTAAAATATTTCATGTTGTTTGGTTGGCCATTTCTCTTCCTTTTATAAAAACTGAATGAAGGCCCTATGTGAATAATATCCAAAAGTTAATGAATAATGATTTTCATTTAGATATCCAATGTATGGTTGACATTAAACAAACCTTTCAGATTTTTTATAATTTATTATATTTTGGTGTTACTGATTCTTTATGGACAATAACAATAATAATAATACAACCCAATCTAAAAGATATCTATTCAAAATGTTCCATGAAGCTCAACTGAAATTTTCCTAAGCATTTAGGACCTCATATATCCTTTCAATATTACTGATGTCTTCAGGACTGTTAAATAATGTATTGATTTGATGGATATGTGAAGTGGGTTGTAGAGGAATATTTTTAAATGCTGTAGTAAAACTGGCATGGAACTGCATTACTATAACATTTTACAGAGTTTAGATTTCCATTTTTCAAGAAGTTTTTCTACAAAGTAAAATTTGTTTCACCAAAGGCAGTCTACACATCTGCTTCTGCTTATGGACAATTTTGCACAGCATTTCCCCCCTAATCCTGTCTTTCCTCTGTCTTCTAAAAATGTGTTTCAATGTATTTGGGGATGTAGTTGTCCATGGGGGTTGGGGCCCAGGACAGGCAATTGATGGAATGAGAGTTGTGACATTGTGATGCAAACCACATGAGCGACATATCTGTATCTGACATTGTAACACATATTTCATACTTTTTCATAATTATTCAATTTGTATCCTACTTCTATGTCAGCAAACCTTTTGAAAAATATGTTTTCGGAATGGGAAGTTTTAGAATGCATTTTCTTCCTATTTCTTTCAGTGGAAGTCATTACTAGACCAAAAATTCCTGCTGCTTATGTAGAGAGGAATAACTAAAATCTTTTCTGTCCTGTTAAATATGACTGACATGTTCAAATACTTTGATGTAATCCACAATCCACTGTTTGTATTAGTATGATTCAAATGTTTGAAAGAAAAGATGACATTTACAGAGCTAATAAATGAGTTGTATACTCATTAAGCAATACAATTCCATGCAATTATGAAATACAAGGAGAAGAAAATGTTAACATCCTCTATTAGTCTTTCCTATTTCTTATAATTTGATTTGATTTGTCATTAATAATCCTAACCCGCTAAATGCTAACAGGTTATCTCACTGTGTCTCATTTCAAAAGTTTTTTGTTCATTTGCAAATTTTCATTGCAAATTGGCTTATAATACTTCATTAATCCTCAGTAATATAGTGCAGAAATTATTTCTAAAAAGAAAAGAAAGATTAAAAAAAATTATCATTGTACATGCAGAGATAAATATATATTATTATTGCAAAAAATCATCATTGGTTTCTCTCTTCCTTCACAATGGATTTTCATGGTAACCAAACAATTTATTTTAATAACACTTGAGTTCACATATATGCTCATTTCAGAGGATGGTTGGAAAGAGATGATCTGGGCCTCTAGCTTGGTTACTCATCATTATGTCTTCCTTCTTTATTTTTTGTCAGCTTCCTTGTTTGATTGCTTTTTTGACCAGTCAAGACTTCATTATTGATGTGTTGAGTTTAACCAACAAATTAGAAAGTAGTTGATTACTGAAACCATTTTTCTAAAAATCCTTGGTTGAATTATAAAATCATGGTCTGGTTTTGCATAAATGAGATTAGATGGGAGACATTAAAAAAATTAAGTCTGTTCAGGCATTTGTTCAATATGGTATTTTGTGCCATACTTAACTATATCTAACTCTTTCTATTAGAGTTCTATTAGAAATAAAGTTTCTATTTTTTATTTATTTCTACAAAAATGTTCTCAATAATTTTGCGCAGTACAGAGATAGTCCACCCTTAATGATGCTAACTGGGACTGGAAATTCCATTGTAAAGGGAAAACACCATGTGACTGCACCGCTTGATGAAGGCAGATCCAGAAGTCCTGGATGCCATTGTTAAATGAGGATGATGCAAGTCATTATGTAAACAATTTTGAGTTAAAAATTGATGTGTGTGTATCTATATATCTCTATCATATCTCTCTCTCCCTCTCTCCTGCTCTCTCTCTCTCTCTCTCTGTCTGTCTATCTATCTATCTATCTATCTATCTATCTATCTATCTATCTATCTATCTATCNNNNTCTGTCTATCTATCTATCTATCTATCTATCTATCTATCTATCTATCTATCTATCTATCAACACTCCCACACCCTCACATAATAAATTTAAATAAAGAGATAATAATAATTCAGGAACCAGTAGAAACATCAGAAACTTTGTCAATGGAATAATGGAAGATATAGTTGCTAATCAACAATGATAGACTGAGAGAGGTTAATTTGAAAAGAGGAATCTTTCAGGGAGATCCGCTATCACCACTGTTTGTCATTGCATTTATTCCTGAAGAAGGAACAAGTCAGGTCATGACTATCAAATATCAAAAACATCTGCCAGGCTGTTCCACCTCTTTTACCTGAAGAATCTAAAATCATATAGAAAAACGCCATCTGTGATAGAATTGCTGTTCAACATTGTTCATATATAAAGCCAAGATATTGCAATGGAGTTTGACTGGATAGATGTGCAATCTTTGCCATCAACAGGGGAAAAATAGTGAAAACTGAAGGAATCAAGATGTCATACAGAAATAATATCATTGTACATCAGACTGGATGTACAAGATTACTACAAATATTTGGGTAATCTTCTGACAACAAGTACATTGAATCAAGAAGAAGGTCAATTAACATATCAAGAAAGTGAAGAAGATCTTAAAGTGCAAACTCAGTGGTGGATATACCATTGACAACTGGGAAATTCCAGTCATTAAATGTACAGCTAGATTAGTGAATTGGATTCAAGCTGAAATAAAAGTCAAGAAAAATAATAAAAATGAATCATACCTTTTATCCATGCAGCAATGTTGTCAGACTCCATTCACCAAGGAGCATAGATGGGTGAGGAATGTTTCAGGTACATCAAATAACTGAAGAAAAAAACAGGGCATTAAAATGGGAGTGTCAAACTCAAGGCCTGGGATCAGATCTGGCCCATGAGGCTGCCCTAGAAACTGCATATGGAGCCTCCTGAGCTCCTTTTTCACTGACAGAAGGTTGCAGGAGGCCATCACAGCCAAAAATGGAGCTCAGGAGTCTGTTTTCTCTGGCAGAGCACTTGGGCCACCACAGGCACCCCTGACAGGAATGACACTGAGCTGGCCACATCCACCCTGGCTACATCGACTCCGGTTGCCTGAGGTCAAACACATCGCTGATGCGACATTCAATGAAATCAAGTTTGACACCCTTGTATTAGAAGAATTTCTGAAGGACAGTGAAGATTAAGCACTGAAACTAGTATACTATAGAGCCTTACTGAATATTTTTATTTTATTATTTATTTATTTATTTTTTTATTTTTTTATTTTTTATTTATGTCAATTGCTTACAAGATAATAGGTAGAAGTAAAAACATAGTTATGAATACATGGATACATATAAGAAAAATAAAAACAATAAATAGACATAGACAGGGACGGTAGGCACATTGGTGCTTAGCACGCCCTACAGACCATCTTAGGAAAGAGGTGAGGTCAATAGTAGACGTCTAAGGTTAAAGTTTTGGGTCTTTTGGGAGAACCACAAGAGTCAGGGTAGAGTATTCCAGAATTTGACCACTCTGTTGCTGAAGTTGTATTTCTCAATCAAGTTTAGTGTGATTAAACTTGAGTTTGTATCTATGTTTGCTCTTATGGTTGTTTCATACTTAGGTTGTAATATTGTCACGTTGAGAGCTAAGTATTCATGACAGCGTAGAAGACTTCAATGTATGATTTTATATATGAACTAAGATCGGATGAAGGCAGGTAGTTGTAGGTTTTCCTAGGTCTATGAATTTCAATCTGGTGGGCATAAGGTTTCTGGCAATTAGTAGAGGAGTGTAAAACTCTATTGTGATATTAAATGTGTTAATATCAGATATGTAATGCGGGTTCCGACTGATAAGCTATTATTCGATATTGGTCTGCAAAATGTTTTGTATGCTTAGTTATAAGTGTAATATTACGCAGAGAAAAAGCTAGTAAAGGCCTGTCACACTGGCCGATGGATGCAAAACGTTTGTAAAAGCACAGCGGATGAGAAAATGTTCCATCATTGTATCGCTCTCAGAAGTGCCAATTTGCATAACCAGAGGGACAAACGGAAAGAACGGACGGAGGGAGAATGTAGGGCGGATGGAATAGCGGATGCTCCTGGGAAGCTAGCGGATTGGAACGGATGAGAGCGGATGCAACATCCGCAAAGGCTCTGGGGGATAACAGGCAAGCGGACGGGAACGGATAACGGGATGCGAGCGGATGGAGGATGAAGCGGATGCACAGACGGGATGCGACGGATGAGCGGATGCAGAGCGGAAGCCATAGCGGATGCCTACATTCACTGCGCAATGCGGGGAGGATGCATTGCATCAGCTCCGGGGATATAAAGGGGAAGCAGCTCCAAGTAGTGTCAACATTCAGAGGAAAGACCTGCTGCCAGAACACAGCTCTCAAGCCTAGCTGCCTGCCAGCCTGCCTGCCTTCTCTGCCAGCCTCCTGCTGCCAGCCCTGCCTGCCTGCAGCAACCCAACCATTGGGGAAGGAGAAAGCCTCAGCCATTGCTGCCAGCCTGGCAAGAGGGAGCAGGGCACCTCCACCCTGGCCTCCATCTGCTTTCTGCTGGGGCTTCTGCAGCCGGGCTCGCTTTCTGGGGCTGGATGCTTCTGCTGCTTCTCGCTTCTGGAGGAGCTGATGATAGCTGCGTTAATGGCGGTGGTGCTTCTGCTCGTGGCTTACCTTGTGGTGTGCTGCCTTCTGCCGTGTGGTGCTTTCTGCTGGTGCGTTACTCTGCTTGAGCTGCTCTGGGCCGCTGTGTTGTGGGTACTCTGTGCACTGCTCCTGGTGCCTGTGGCTTCTGCTGGTGGCTTACTCTGCTGGCGTGCTCCTCGTCTGCTGGTTCCTGCTGTGTTCCTGCTGTGCTCCTGGTCCTGCTGGTGCTCCCTGGTCTGCTGGGTGTTGCCTGGTTGCTGCTGGCTGCTTGGCCGCTGCTGCGCTGCTAGCGCTGCTGGGCTTACTCTGCTGCTGGTGCTGCTGATCCTGGTCCTCCATGTCTCGCTTTTCGCTGCGAGCTGGTTGGTGTGTGAGGACACCCCTACAACTTGGAATCCCCTCTGATGAGGGCCCATGTGTTCGCTGCGAAAGGGGGAAGAGGCATCGTGAGAACGGGAGGGAGCCAATATCAACATTGAAGACGGAACTGAGGATGAGGTGCTGAGTGGTGAGAAGAGAATGAGATCTATGGCGAAGGGACACAGGCTTCTATAGGGACACCAAAAGGAGCAGGCTGCTTTGAGAGAGAGAGGCGGAGAGTCTGGGCTACACTCAGAGGTGCTCCTCGGCTGGGGAAGCACATGCACCTGGCTACGGGAAGCTGCACCTCAAGAATCTGGCCAGCAGCGGTCAAGCTGATGGACAGAAGACCTACTGTGATAGCCAAGTGGAGCCTTCCTTGGAGGGGAGATCGCCACGAGGAGCAGCCCCTCTCACACCCTCTCTCTCAGGCAGCTGCTGAGAGCCATCCGTCTTCCGGCAGAGAGTCAGCTCTTGTCTCCAGGCCAGTATCGTGGAGCGCCATGAACGAGAAGACCCACCCAACAAAGCTGTACTACCATGGCGGAGAGCGCGTGGGGGACACCCTGTGCAGTGGGGAGAAAGGAGACGGCACTTCCACCACAGCCCACCTGCATCCACCCAGCTCGACCTCCACAGAAAGTTCAGAGAGCCGGCTGACTGGAGGGCAGACCACACTGCCCTGCTGAGATAAGAGACACCATCAGGAGCAGCATGAGATTCCTCTCTCAGCTGGTCGACACAACTCCTCATCTCCAACACGCAAGCCTTCCTCACCTATGTGAACCAGACCTTATGGACATTGCGGAACCAGTTCTAGGTCGTGAAACGGACAGGATCACCAAGCTGCCTTCAAAAACTCCAGACCGAGATACAACTGGCTCCTACCCAGTCCGGTCTTCTCCTCCACCAGGTTGATTCACTTCCATTCCAAGGCTTTTCACAGGCCTCACCTACAAGGATACGGCAGACAGGAGGTCAGCAGCACAGGCAGCAGCCCTTCCCAGTCCAGGACAGAACATTGGACACCACTGTTGCCACCGGTTCCACGTGCCACCGATGCACCAACACTGATGCACCGATGCAACAATGCCCCCACGCCACGATGTACGACGCCAAGCCCTCACCCAGCGCAGACCAGGCAGCCCACTAACTGTCTCCTCCACCTCACAGCAATTACTGGCCTCAGACATCGTCCTCGTACTGGGGCTGACACCCCCATGGCATGGAGGAAGACTCTCAAATCACGGGGATGAGCCAGCTGTCTAGAGCTTCCTCAACACACTCGTCAAACTGTGTCCTTTGCGGCCAGGCACCACAGTAGGCGCTTACGGACCAGCACTCAGCAGCAGCACCTCACAGCACCTGGACCCTTCACCCTGAGACTGGGCACAACTCTGATGAGCAAGAGTGAGTGCAGGACTGGTGGCTACCATGTAACTTTATTTGGCACTTGACTTGGGTCATTTTCTTTTACAGCTTGTTATTAATAAGTTTATCTTGCTTCACACACTTGCTTCATTTAATTTTGTCCATAAAGTCTTGGTGGAAACTTTGAAATGGTTTTAAGCCTTTGCATGCTTGTGGTGATGGGTAAAGATACCTTTGGGGATGGGCAAGGATGACTCTTGGGATGGTTAAGATAGCATGGATGGCAAGCCGGGATAACTTTGGGATGGGTTAAGATCTGTGGTGATGGGCAGGGATACTTTAGGATGGGTAATACGCTGTGGATAAGTAAACCTTCCAGTGCAAGCATAGTGGACTCTTATGGTCCACTTCCAAATGCACACCTGGGCCCTATTATTACATAACAATTTAATCTTTTTTCATCGACCATGTCACATAACACAAACTCTTATTTAAATGCCTGTTCATTGTAGAACCCATCCAACATACATGCCCATATCTCATTCAGTGTGATGCGCCAGCTGAAGAAGCATCCATTAAGCATCTATATCCTGTCTTGCCACTCACTGTCCATGTGGGGCGTTGCACGCATGTTTCAGGAGGTTGCTGTCTTCTTCCTTCAGTGAGGCTCTGTTGGGGGCCTTGCACATCCTCGTGTCTAATTCAGGTTTTGCCTTGCTCACTTCCCCAGGCTCCTGTCCCCATTGCCTGTTGGAGGTCACGAGCCTGTTCTGCAGATTGGGTAGCGGCGTGCGCATGAATTGTGCAGAGATCGCAGCAAACTTCACGATCTCACTCACGGTCTGTGGATGATGCTTGCAGGTGGTGAGAGAGTACCTGGAACCTGTTGGCCAGGATGCCAAAAGGCGTTTCTACACCACCCGCCTTGCCCTGGACCAGCCTGTAGTGAGATCCTCTCTTCACGGGTGAGGAGTCTGAAGTGTAGGGCGTTCATGAGGTAGGTTGTGAGGAGAAGGCTCATTCCCCACGAGAAGTAGGGACTCTTGCGTGTCATTGGGAGCAGGGGTTCTGGATCGGGAAGCCATGATGGGTTGTGTTCCAGCCCCTCCTTGAGGTCACTTGCGTTGTATACCTGCGGCAGTCTGAAGCTGACCATTGCCTGAAGCATCGATGTCATGAACTGTATCGAGACATCGACCATGGCGAATAGAGGATGTGGCGAAAAGCGCTTGTAGTTGAAATACAGTGGACCCTGAGTTGGCTGGAGCTTTGCAGGCCACGTGTTACCATCTATGGCTAAACGGTTGGGCGGAGTCCCTTCTATACACTGCCTCTGCAAGCTTTCTTCCAGCCTTCTCGGTGGGGGGGCATATGGAGGAGGCTCCTCCAGTATTCTCGATGATGTCCTGCACACACTTCTCTGACCACAATGCTGATGCTGTTGTTGTTGGCACCTCCACGCCGTACGTGCATGCTACTGTAGGTGGTCCGCGGAGGCCAGGTGGCGCAGAGTCACTAGCCACTCTTGAGCCAGGTCGAGACTGGGCCATAAGTTGGTGCTCTGCTGTCAACTGGGTGTAGCCGTCCACAACTTCGTCAAACATGGCTGCGCATCCTCGTGAGTTCTGCGATGCATGAGGGTCTTCGTTCCTCGCTCCACCATTCAGCTTGTTGTACAGTACTGTACTCTGCTCTCTCCAATCATCTTTGGATCAGACACTTCTTGGGAGCCTCTTTTTTCCCGTAGAACAGTTGAAAGAGCCTGTAGATGCGTTCGCATTGTTGCAGCAACGATGGTGGCTACCAAGAAGGAGGGGTTACGATCCGATGGTGGACATGACTGGATGCTGGGAAGAGCAAAGATCCAGATGAAGGTTGCAGAGGTCTATGCACCAGCTGGGGCTGCGGATGAAGTGAGATCCAGGGGAGTTGCCTCCCCTTTTTATAGCGACATAGGTTTCCACTATGTGCCTTTTGCATCCTCTAGGCAATCCTCTAGACAATCCTTAATATCACAGATTTGGTCCCCTCTGCAACCGTTTTTTCATTTTAAATGCTTTCTTTGTGATCTGCATTCTGCTTTCATCCTTTCTTATCCTGCTACTAACATGCGTCTGTCCGCGTCGTTTCGCTTCCTCCCTGTGTCTGCTTTCCACTGGAGGCAGATTGAGTTGCGCGGATGCGCAGCAGATGCTAGTCGATGAGGATGCCAAACGGATGCAGAACGGATGTTCCGCGTATCGGCGTGCGGATGCCAGAACGGATCGTCATGATCATTTTTCTGCAAAAAGTTTGGCACCAAAACTTTTTGAGCGGATGGAACTCAGTCACGATTGGACGGATAAGAAGGAAGAAAAATTGGACGCAGTGAGTACACGAAGGATAGCATCAGCCTTAACCACGGATTGGACATATGTTCTCTCCGTTTTACACCCTCTTCGTCCGTTGGTGCAGTGTGACATGCGGCTAAGATTAGGTTAACAACTGCTTAACACTTTTTTGGCTGTGAGTTACAGTGGGTCTAGCACTTAGTCATTAAAAAAAGAGTAACCTTTTTAAAAGGAATCCCTTGCAAAAGGGAGTTTTTTGGAATCCATCGGGGGGACACAAGGTTTGTTATTCAGCCTGGATTTTATTTCTGATTTTTTTGCCAATATGTAGGACAGCATATATGTTGAGATTTGAAGTTGCCATTGGCTTGGACATCTCTATAATAAGTTCAAGATCTTTTGAAGGGTAGAAGTATTGTCTGCTGGGTTGATTAGCTTAGCATCAGTCACTGAAGAGAATGCGTTGCTTTGAATAGTGATCACAGAGGTCATTTTTGTAGAGTATGAAGAGATTCGGTCCTAGAACACTGCTTGGGGACACTACTGTTGACAGTACATAATTTTGATAGGATGCTCCAATTTTGGCCATTTGTTGTCTGTTGTGACAGGAATTGCTTCTATCCAGTTAATGCAGGTGTCCAGACATACACATAAAAAGATTTCATTTTAGGAGTAGTTTGTCATGACCCACTGATACTCAAAAAACTTTACAGAAGTGATGTAAATTGTGTCTATTTGCCCTGATCGAGTTGTGTAGTACATACTGTTTTTACAGTGTAAGAGTTGAGATTATAGGATAGGTTTTTTTTTTCTGAAACAAATGTTTATTAGAGAGAAGTTATTTGTTTCTAGTGAGGATGATAGATTGGTTAATATTTGATTCCATGAGTTTACAAGGTCACGAGCATATGGAGTTGGTCTGTAATTTTCAACTAGGCTGAGGTCTCCCTTTTTGAAGATGGGAGACATGGTCTGTGACCATAGTTTTGGCAAGAGCTGGTCTGAAAGTTTTTCAAAGATGATGCTTAGAGGTTTGGCTATGCAGAGTGGGTAGCCTTTTTATGAATAGGCCTATTCCGTCGTACAATGAGCTGAGATGTGTTTAGATTGCGTAAGTGCTTTGTAAATTGTCTTCTGCTAAAATGATATGTATGTAGATCATTTATTTTTCTGTGATTTGGCTAGTGAATACTGGGCATAGATCCATTTGCTGTTTACAAATTATGAGCCAAAGAATAGCATAAAAGAGGTTGCTTGTAATAGTGTTGTTGTTGCAGTCGTTACCAGTTTAGGTTCCTTTCAGGGGTGGGATGGACCCCCTTGAGTCTTTTGTTGTGTGTTTACAAAATTGTAGAAAGTGGGGTGGAATTGGTGTGTAGAAAGGTTTTTCTTGTTTAATGTGATAATTGTTCATCTGTTTTATCTGTGTGCATGATTTTTGTATGCTTTTGAAGTTGAGAACGTGACCGATTTGTTTTTTCTGCCAAAGTGATCTCTTTTGGATTGAAGCTTCTTATTGTTAGGGATTTGTTTTTTTCTGTTTTGGGAGTTTAGTTCGATGATTTTTGATTCAGTTAAAAATATTTGTAATGTTCTACCAGATTGCACCAGTGAATAGAATTGCTAAATTCAAGGATGAGAGTTCATTGGTTTATAAAATAACTTGCCTTTTTGAGTTATAATTGGGATTCCGTATGTGATGATTTTTGTGTGACGGTATGTTGAGAAAAAAGTATATCATGTTGTTGGTCACTGTTGGAAAAGGGTTCTTTAATTTGTATTCTGTAAATTGAATTCAAACTGTTGCAGAAGATGATATCGAGGCAATTGTTAAATCTAGTGTTGTTGGTTACTACCCTGTTTCTCCAACAATATGGCCTCCCCCAATAGGAAGTCCTAGCATGTTTTATACACATGAAATGAAATTAAGCCTCTCCCCCAAAATTAAGACCTATATTAAAACATGTGAAATGGGGGGCAAATGGCAGGGAGGCTTGCTGTTAGGAAGTACTTTTGTTGCACACCCAGATATGGTGCTGCCTGCATTGACCCTGATACAAAGTGCCCCACCAATGCCGAGATCAACATCCAAGCTGTCGCTGCCTGCCCGAAGATGCAAGGGGGGGAATTAAGTCACCCCCAAAAGAAGGCCTAGCCATTTTTTCGGGGCTCAAAAAAAAAATAAGTCCCTGCCATATTATATGAGAAAAACGGTAGTTGTTTTTGTCCCAGATTTGTTTCTGCATTGTATAAGGTTGCATGTGTGGGTTCAGTTGTACATTCGTTAAGGATCCAGTTAATATGAGGTAAATTGAAGTCACCAAGAAAGATAAAAGCGTGCGGGCAGAATACTGCCCATGTTAGTAGTGTATTTAGCTTGTTTGCATGTTTGATGTCATAATCAGGGGCTCTGTAGCATAGTAAGAATCGAAATGTGATATTTCAGGACAGTTCACAGACGATGGTTTCAGGAATAGCAAGCTCCTGTGTAATTTGGATGTTTTTTAGATGTAGGGACTTTTTATAGAAGATAGCAATGCCACCTCCTCTACAGATTTCACAATCTGATCGGTAAACATGATAGTCTTTTACTGTGGTAATGGAGTCAGGGAGAGATGCATTGAGCCATGNTGCGTTGAGCTATGTTTCACAGACAAATATGATATTGAATTTAGCCATATTTAGTAAGAGGAGAAATTCAGGTATTTTATTTACAAGGCTTCTTGCATTGAGTAGCCTGCATTTAAGGCCATATAGGAGGTAAACTGTTGGCAACATGTCTAATGAGCAATGAGTTTTTAAAAGAAAGTTATTTGTATTATTTCAAGCAAAACACATAGTAATCTGACGGGGGCAAAAGTGTCCTATATTTGATGGCTGTTGATTCTTCCTTTGCATTGTGAACTGCAAACGATAGTTTTTGTTTAAAAAAACAACACACTTCTTTTTAACATCCTTTCTTCAGCTTTATTTGTCACGGATAAGGAATTCCTTGGAGATTAATCAACTAATCCTTTGGGTGGGATTTGTCAACGTGAATTGATGGACTGTATCTTCTTCAAAATATCAATGTTGGGCAATAAAAGCAAATTCAGCATGGATGGCTAGGTGATATAAGATGGTATTATACACTATTTTTAAAAGCCATTGGATTGAAAATGCAATCACCTTGGTGCCACCTGCCATTATGATGAGAAGCCTATCATTTTATATATATAATGTGCCCTGTTTCTCCAACAATACGG
>BHFT01001910.1:0-62397 GCA_004320025.1 Laticauda laticaudata | reverse complement strand
CAAATTTCAGTTCACTGATTCTTATCTATAAATTGTGCCTTTTCCCCATATGTTGATTTATTATATTTTGGTTAAACTCTTCTTTCTAATCCCAGATCTGCAGCCCCAGTTTAATGGATTCTGATGGTGGTTCAACAATTGGAGGAGATGCATGAGTGCTTCAGTTGCTATACTGGTCAGACACATATTGAATGCAAAAAGTGCTGGGATACCTGTACTATCTCCCTCTTCTCTCTGGACATTTTCCCATGCTACCTGGAGCTATTTTTACAAAATGATTCTTTCAATTCTCTGCTTCCCCTGCTAATACTCAATCCATCGAGGAACATAGGTGCTCTGATCTCCAGAATGTTTGCACATTAATAAAATGACATATTCATTACTAAGGTGAAACAAGTTGTTGGGTCCTTGCTTCCTTGTACAATGGCAAACTTAATTGATTTTATTATCCATGCTATTAAACAAAAGAGAGAAGGAAAAAAAACTCAATAGGTGCCTTGAAAGACACTGTAGCTGGACTCATTAGTGGTTAATTAACCTTCGAATATATTCTTTGGCATACCAGTCAGCTCAAGTGGTTCTTAGGTTGGAAGAAGGATTGATGAAGTACATGGATTCCAGGTGTATGGTATGAATGGAGGGAGAGGTATTAAGAAGCTGAACTCTTTCCAGTGAAAACACTCCGGACTTTCCTTTAAAAGCAAACGTATTTGCATAATGGCATATTCTCTCCCCTGTCATTGTTGAGGCTATATTTTCAGAAATACACAGTATTAAAGGCTTCTGAAAATATAAGCTATCTAGTCCTACTTTAGTATGTATACTTAAAGCACACATAACACCCAAATGCATGTAATTAGTTCTAAACAGCTGCATTTTAAATAAGGGAGCAATGATAATGACAGAAAGCTAGGTTTAACCCTTTCCATTTTAAATACTCTCCATTCCAATTATTATTTGGCCTTCTCTTATTTATTTATTTTTATTTATTTATGTTCTTTGTCAAGCATGTATGAGAAAACAAGTATGAACATAACATATAAACATATAAGTATGAACAGATATAAGTATACACATAATAAATGAGTATGAATAAATGGGAACAGTAGGACAGGGATGGTAGGCACTCTGGTGCACTTATGCATGCCCCCTTACAGATCTCTTAGGAGGTCCATGGTAGACAGTTTAAGGCTAAAGTTTTGGGGTTTTGAGGATGTAACAACAGAGTCAGGCAGTGAGTTCCAGACATTGACCATTGCTGAAGTCGTAGTTTCTGCAATCGAGTTTGGAGCGGTTTAGTTTGAGTTTGTATCTATTATTTGCCTATGTGTTATTATGGTTGAAGCTAAAGTAGTCATTGACAGATAGAATGTGGCTGTAACTTTGGTCCCTTTAGGGCTGTGATGGCAAACCTATGGCACGCGTGCCACAGGTGGCATGCGGAGCCATTTGTGTGGGCATGCAAGCCCCAGCCAAAATTACTTGCACTGTGCATGTGCATGCCTCCCAGCTGATTTTCGGCCTTTTTCAGCCTCCCAGAGGACGAGGGAAGCCTCTGCAACCTCAGGGAGGCCAAAAAACGGGCCTTCCGGAAATACCAGAAGTGATGAAGTGGGCCCATTTTTTGGCCTCCAAAGGCTGCAGAGGCTTCCCTCGAGCTTTTGGGAGGCCGAAAAAGGCCTCAAACAAGCCAAAAATCAGCTGGGAGGCACGTATCTGCAGGAGGGGCTGGGGACATTGCATTGTGGGTGCAGGCATACCACGACAAAAAAGGTTCATTGTCACTGCTTTAGGGGCTACTGGTTCCTGGAGGCTGAGTTGGATGTGAGTTTTTTTTCTTTTTCAATTTAGAGTAGCCTGTTGCAAAACTAGGAAGATGTGACTTTCTTGGACAGTGTCCAGTTTTTGGACAGTGAAAACTCTTGAATACAAAGAAAAGCACCAGTGGAAAGTGGGTTTCTTGTCCAGAAGCACAAGCCCCAAAGCAGGACTTACCATCTGAGAGTGCTAAGATGGGCATATTGGTACTAAGAGACAGGAGACCATCTCTGGAGATCTCTTATCCAAAAAGGATAAACAGGTAAAGAAAATAATTAAACACCACATTTGTTCCCAATGTTTCTCTACTATGAACCATTGCAGTTGCATATACATATGTGTTTCATGCATGTGTTTCAATCACTGCATGCAAACAAAACAAAACAAAACAAAACAAAACAAAACACCCTCCATGCAATTTTCCTTCGCTAGTTCAGGAAGAGAAGACCCCTTTAAAAATGGTTTGTCTGCAATACTTCCCAGGGAACAACTTTTTTTTGTCTAATACAAAAATTAAGGAAAGGGAGAAAAAGCTTGAACTTTTTAAAAAGCCTCTCTCTTTTTAAATTCTGATGTGGCTCCTATTTATATGAAAAAACTGCATTTTGTGTAGAGCTCCAACATGTAAATTTCAGAATTTCAATAGATGTGTTGGAGTGATATATGATAATTCCACATGGCAACTTCTATGAATTCAATCTCATGCTGCCCAGTTATACTTGAAGATGACTTTAGAAATTTCAATCTGGGCTGCAGACATTTAATAATATGGTTATAATTCAATCAATCAGTACGTATTGCAGGCCCAATTGGCAAAAGTAAACTCAAGACCATATTGGTTGGAAACATGTGGAAGAGACCTTCATCCTGATGAAGACAATGGCTGATGATGATGATGATGATGATGATGAAGAAGAAGAACAACAACAACAATAACAACACAGCCATCTCGGCATCTCCCAGTTCTAGTGTGTCTGAAGCTTTGTGGTGTTCCAATGTGCGTTACATATTATCTTAATGTGATGACATACTTCATGATTGACTTGCCTATATTGTGCACTGTCAATAAGCATGGTTCATTTCTGGTCTATCAAGTATAAGTGTTCATCAGAGATCCATATGCCAGTAAGGGGCCATAAGATTGGGAGCATGCTTTTGGCACATTCAGAAATAACTTCAGAGCCTTGTTCTTCCATGTCCACATTATCAGGCAGTATCAGGATGAAAAGTGGTTTTGGGATTCTTCTTTATGACCCATTTCAACCAGCTTTGACCAGTTCTGCTTTATTGAGGAAACCCTCTCTCATTTTACATGTTGGAGCTTAAGTCGATTAACTGTACAGACAAAGAAATGATTGCCACCACAATCAGTACCTCATTTCAGATATATATGTTTGATGAATGATCAAGTGGGATTTCAAGGAAGTATTATAACTAACTTTAGCACACTGAAAGGCTGTTTTAGGATTGGCTACCTGAAATAAGTAGCATATACCCCAGTACCAAGGCAAAATGTTCAATCTTATAGCTGCTAAAATTATTTTGGTACCAGAGGAAGAACGTATCAAGTAACCACTGCCTGCTTTTTCATCCCACTTAAAATTAGTTGTCCACTGTGGAGTCCTTATTTGGCTTAAATATAGGCACAACTCTTCCACAACTCTTCTTCTGAGTTTATGGTACTGTATGCTTTCAAATTCTATCAACTCATTTAGACATTCTTTCAGGTGCATCTAGAAGTACTTATCTCATATTTGGGTCAACTTGATGTTGTTACTGCTAGTAGGTAAGTATAAGTGGTACAGGGTACAGGGTCTTGCATTCTGTTGAACATGTTCATTTAAAATGACATTCTTCTGAATATGAAACAGAGCACTGTAGATTTTTAGATTTCGCCAAAAGTCAGGTATTCCAGTATATAAGCTCCTTATTTGAAGAGATTCTATAAATTAGTAATACTAAAAGTAAGCAAAGAATGGCAATCTATGGGAAATGGGATGACTCAGTAGATTGTGGATTTTTTTAAAATACAAGATTAGGAGATTGTAGCCCTGAATAAAGGAAAGAAAAATGAAGTTGTAATCATTTCTTTCAATTAGTTATTATTCTGCTCATATCTATCACAGTGCTGTTTTACCTTCTGTGGGGTGCTAACTCTGCATTTACCCTTGTAGATTTGTGCCTTGAATCATAAAAGGGCAATTGGTAATGTGGATGGAATTTCTATTGGTTCTCCCTCTGGACCTATTGTTTGAATATTATGCAACCCTTCTTTTCCCTCTTTCTTGGCTAAAAAGAAACATTAAACTTTGTCTACAAAGGAGAAAAAAATATATTTTCTCCTGGTCTTTGAAGGGAGGGGTAAGTAAAGTAACGGAGATGCTACTAGGCTGTTTTATGCCTTGGGACTGAAAATACAGCCTTCAAAGGTGACCTTGTCAGTATTGCTTATCTTGTCCTTTAGACTTTGTATAACAATAAATAATCTGCATTCAACTTTTCTAACCTTCATATTTCTGGGTTGCTGACAGGCAGGATGCTTTCTTTTCATTGTCTTTATTTAAACCCTGCTTCTGTTGCAGGTGAGACATGCTCTTCAGCTTCCTGTTACACAAAATGTGCACAGAAATGATGGGCATTCCCCTTGGATAGAACATAGTTGCATTGTTCTTCTGTAGTTTTGCCAAATCTGAAAAAGGGAATCCTTTCCCCAAAAAGCAATTGCAAGCCATTCAAACAACCTCTGTGTTTGAGGCTGAGCCTCTTGGGAACCAAACAAATAGCTTCACCTGCTTTAACACACCTGTTACCTGGAGGCCAAACATTCATTTTAAATGATTAGGATAAAGGATCACCCCAGCATTCTTTAGAAAGGCTAGCCATAAAGAAGTAGAGGTGTAGGAAGGAAATATTCTTTTTAGGGAATATTGTTGCACCAGATAGATGTCTAAAAATTATGGTATGGTAATATATATTCAATCTCAGTAGTTAAATGCAAAAACAATAGTTTCTGAAAATGGAAGGATTATGCCAGGGACTGTCTATGTTCCCCACTAAAAGTTGCTCTGAAACTTATATTGCAGATATCAGGTTTGGGAACAAAATCACAGCATAGCATCTATCCTGAACCTTTTGGCTTTCCATTTCTTCTCTCAAAATGGTCAGAAAATGTCTATATGACTATCCATTGTTGGATAGAACTTGTAGTCATTCCCCAATTTTCTGCTTAAATACACGCTTTTAACCTTCCTAAGCATTTGTTCTATTCCATGCTTTTCATCGGTTCCATAACTTGTTCCTCAGATTAAGGCTGGAGCAGGCCTCTTCTGCAGCAAGTTTTCCTTTGTTGCATTCCCCGGGCATTAAACTTCAGCTGCCATTTTGCCTTGACGACATAGCACCAGTGCAGATATACTTTTCTTCCTGCCTTGCATCCCATCTGATTAGCTATTCTGAAGCCATCTTCACAGACTGCCCTGGGTCCCCAAATTACATCATCAGCTGCCAGGAAGGTGCACATCAGAACTGCCCCCACTCTTTTGAAATGGACAGCTGCTAGCGTGATTTGCTTCTGTAAGTAGAGCATGGCAGGCGATGCTGTCGAAAAGCAGAGATAGAACAATTAAGCATTCATTGGGCACTCTGAGGTTACATATATCCTCTCCATTACCGTCATGATTCTAAATGATTCCGGCTGACCAGGGATGATTCATATTGGGCTGAAGAGACCCACCTTTCAAAGGATTCCCCCAGAGAAGCCATATTCATTCTCTCTGATATGACAGGCCAACCGACATTTTTCCTAACTTCTTCTTCTGTATCCACTCCTGATGAATGGCTCACCAGGGGGCTATATTCTTCCCACCAATAACCACTCTGAATAGATAGGACTCTGCTGGGAATATTAACATACTGGCCTTCTATTCAAATGCTTTACAGGCGTAATTAGATACAGCTTCAAAAAACTAATCACAAGGCAAAGATCCTGAGACACCTAAGACTGGACTGTGCATTCTAGATCTAATGATTCATTCAAGATCCTTTATTTCAGATCCTTTATTTTGTTGTGATGAGAAGGAGGAATATGGTTTCACAAGTGATGCTTAAACCAGCTTTTCATTTCTCTGCAGGTAAAGTATCTGGAATAGGATTTATTTTCAATGCCATTTTTTCCTTAAGTGCAAGAGAACATTTAATATGATAGTTTTGCTTTGTTTTTTTTTTAATCATTTTGGTGACTTGAACCCATAATTTTCCTGAACCCATCAGTAGACTCTGCACACTTCATTCTTCAAATCTAGGAGCTTTAAAAGATGTTCTTTATTGATCAGATATTTATTTATGTGTGAACAAAGAGAGAGGATTGTTGGTCCAGCTATTAAATTTAAGGAACTGACAAAAGCAATCAGAAGATAGATAGTTTAATAGGAGATTAAAAAACTGCCTGCAAGAGTTCAGATACCTGACCTGTCATCACAAGGGTTTGGTCTGTTTCTCTCTGTATAATATGTGTGCTTACTGAAGGATTTGATCATTAATTGATACTTCCCTTATCTTCCCATCAGTCTAATCAGTCGGAGGTCTGATTTACATCAAAAGATTGCACTAAATTAAGAATAGGGAGAATTGGGGTTTTAAACTAGTTTGCTAGGTAGTAGCATAAACCAATTCTTGAATTAGACTGTTTCAAATCACAGATGTTTCTCAATATTACAATATGCAAACATTGGCTCATTCTTATATTTTGCTTCTATTTTTACATGTTTCCCATATATTTGAACAAATGTACTTCTTTTTTAAAAAAGTCTGGATCAATTCTTTTCTTGTTCAGTCTCAAAGAAGAAAGTTTGAAAACCTACAGTTTGCAGCTGAGGTGTTTCTTAAGCAGGTGTCAGCAAATATTTTGGGATGGAGGAATTAAACCGATTTCATCCTCTGTCTTGGCATTCTTTTTCATAATAGCCCTTCAGTTGTGAAAAGACAAGAGGCAAAATCAGGAAGCTTCTGAAAAACTTTTTAGCATCCAAATGTTCCCAGACCTGGCTATGTAGGGTTGGCCGTGGAAACATGGAATTGCTGATAAAAATGTATATGCATTGTGGGTATACAGAAAAAAAAGATATATGAATAGCTTTTTCTAAGATGAGGGCAAATTTAAGGGGAAACACTTACATGTGTCTGGTAGATTTTTTCCTCCCTGTCTGCTGTTCTCATTACTTTTTGATGCTTCCTAAAAATAACCCATAGTCGCTTGAGGCATTGTTAGAAAATGGAAAACCAGCACAGCAATATATCAGAGCACCTGTCCTTAAATTGACTTAGCTTGTGCACAGGGCCATGTTTAATATTAGGTCACCTCACGTAGTTGGTGGTGGATATAGGGACAAGGAAAGATGACAAAAGGGACAGTTTGTCTTACATCTACCAAGCTAGCTTGCTGCCAATGGGTACAAGGCAGGCTGTTAATTGAAACAGGATTCATTGGTTGGGGCAATTCATTTCTGTTAATGGAATGGGAGGGGAAACATATTTTTCTCTATCCCTAATAACAAAATGTTTGAATGGTCTTGCATGAGTTAATTTGTAACTTAACTCATGTACAGTTTATTATATAATCAAGTTCAATCCTGACTGGCTTAAAGTGGATTAAACTGGCTTCCATCCTTCCACAGTTAGTAAAATATTGTTCTTGGGAACAATATGCTGATTCTGTAAACTGCTTAGAAATGACTGTAAAGCAAAAACTATGAAACAGTACATAAGTCTAAGTACCATTGCGATATAAAACTATAGAGAGAAGCAAGTCAAGAAAGATGTATTTTTATTAAAGGATTATAAAAAGGTTATCTGGAAGACTGGGCTTTTCTGTTTTGTCCCTGTCACACAAACAACTCATCAGTTCATCCCGCAAATATACCCCAACTCCTCAGGAGTGCTCATGGCTGGAGACAAACCAGATTTAGGTGGCTGGCTGAACACAATCACAGTGGGTAGGAGAAGGCTTCCAAAGGCCTAGAGTCCTTAATGATTGTTTCAGGCTACTGAAGAGCTTGAAGAGCTTCAGCATCCCAGGGAGAAAGAGGATCAGCTTCAGCGTCCCAGGGAGAATTCTATAAATGGGTGTAGGATTCATGATGGAATTCAACTGGTGACATGGCCAGGAACAATCAGTGATAGTGGTCCCTTGAAAGCTATCATCACCTAGCAGGTTAGTTAGCAGTGGAACCTGGAGCATCGGCAGCAGAAGGATCCAGTGATGAGGGTTGCATGAAGAGGAATTTGGAAGAGGTATTGGTCAGTTGGGTGGCTGGCAGGGCTATCTGGAGACACTGGAGTCTGGTTGGGGTCCTGATCAATGTTGGGTGTGGGCTTTGAGTGACAAACTAGCCAGTAAAGAGGAGTCTGGAAAGGCTTCAGACAACAATTTTGAGAATCATTGGAGGAACCAAGGGGTCAGTGGTAAGAAATTGCCCAGAAGAATTGACTGATAGAGTTCAGCAGATTCAGCAGTGAGTCGAACTAGTTCAAAGCTCAGCTGGGAGCCCTAAGTCATTCTGTTTGGGAGAAAGAAATGCCTCTGCCAGGATATTTAATAACTCCAATCAGAAGAGAAAAAAGCCAAGTGAATCATTACAATTGATTAAGTTAGTAATAGTTAAGGTTGTAAAGTGAATCTGGCTTCCCCATTGACTTTGCATGTCAGAAGTTCACAAAAAGTGATCACAGGACTCCAAGACACTGCAACTGTCATCAAAATGAGTCAGTTGCTGAGGTTACATTTATCTAGATTAGCACTCTTAATTTTGATCATGTGGCGTTGGGGAGCTGCAATGGTGGTATGTGTGAAAAATGGTCATAAGTTACTTTTTTTAGTTTTGTTGTATCTTCGAATAGTCACTAAGCAAATAGTTATAAGTTGAGGACCACTGGTACTACTTAGTCACAGCTCCCAACACAACAACATTTAGTACTGGGTATTGAACAGAGGGGAGTGTGCAAGAGCTGTGCGTTATAGAGCAGAAGAGCTAAAGTAAACTAGCATGGCACACTTTATGGAACTCCTTCCCATTCTCTGTAATTCCAAGAGGAAAGATGTTCATTGAGTGACAGTGACAGCAGCTTCATAATAGCAAGATGAATTATTGTTGAACAAGAAGCTAGAGTTTTCTAATTTGCTGCCTATTTATAGTGCAATGTACCCACAATTCAAGCTGTCAGTGTCACAAATCACCAAAGGAGAGTCTGCAGAGCAGTCACTCTTCTACACCATGTCCAGAGTGCTAATCTAGATAAATGTAACCTAAATCAGATTTAGGGGGATCTACAATAATGCAAACCAGCTGATCCATGCTTCATACTTTCTGGAATGACCCATTCTGGCCTTAATGCCAGTCCAGATTGAATGTGAGTGTGATTAAACATTTGTTTAAATGCATTGACATGCACTGGATTTTTTGGTACCATTATAAAAAAAAAATTGTTTGCAGCAGCATGGCAAACAAAGATGTCTCCTTTAGGTGGAATACCAAAATACAAAATTATTATTGCAGATTTTATTTGAACCTGTGTTTTCAGTATATTTAAATATCTCCAAATATATTTAAAGTGTTTCTAAATTCTTTAGTGGTACCTCCTAACCTTGTCACGTTTTGATGTGTGTCTAGAGAAAGCATAACTTTCTTCTTTGGCAAATAGCTCTCTCTCCCAAATTATAATCAGAATCAAACTCCCCCCCCCCCCAAAAAAAAAAAAAAAANACTCCCCCCCCCCCCAAAAAAAAAAAAAAAGATAGTCCCTTTTCATAAGTAATATCATGAAAACATTTACTGGTAAAAGAGATGAAAATACAAACCACAGATGGCAGTGTATAAAAATCTCCCATAGAATAAGATTAAGATATAATATAGATATAATATAAATATAGGTAGAATAAGATGTAAAATAGAATAAGATTAAGATTTGGAAGCAGGAAAATGTACCATCAGAGGATGTTGTTATATAAAAAAAATTAGACTGCGCAGAGATGGACAGAGTAACAATTAAATTAAGTGACAAAGAAGAGTCGATATATTATAATGTCTGGGATGTCTGGTATGAATGGTTTAAGAACAAAAAGAAATCAAAATGACAATCAGGTAAAGAATAAGGAACTATATAAATACTTATATCTATGTTCATAACTATCTATATTTATTTATATATTAAGTTGAAATTGTTTAATGAAAGAAATGTGTATAGAAAGATGATAAGGAAATGTAAAAGATGTCTTGATGTTGATACAATGATGTATAAAGTTTTATTTTATGTTTTTAAATTTTGAAAACTAAATAAAATTTAATGAAAAAGCAAAAAAAAAGAATAAGATTAAGATAAAATTTTGAGCAGACGGAAGATAACACTATATCTTATTTAAATAAGATAATCTGCTGTAAATGTATTTGAGGTTGCATACATTTATTGATCGTGTATAGAGGACATCAATATTAGAGGTCACAATCATGAGAGACAATAAAGTAGGATCGTTCTCAAGGGGTTGATAATGCTACTACAATGGCAGGCACAATGGGTCAGATGAAATTCTGCCCCTTCTTAACCTGCTAATGAAATTGTTGATCCATCCTGTGGTCACTCTTTCTACTTCTTTCCACTTAGGCACAAACATCAACAGTAATTAAATTTAACACAATTTTTTGATAACTTTTTCCTGTGCAATGCCTTTCCAGTAACTTTTCCTGGAACAGTGTTTCTCTATTTTGGCAACTTTAATCTATATGGACTTCAGCTCCCATCATTCCCCAGCCAACATCTTGAAGTTGTCAAGGTTGAGAAACACCACATTAGAGAATTTTAGGAACTTTAGAACAAATGCTACCTCTGTGCCAAATCATTACACTGAAGATGGTCAATCCCATTGGTTTCCAGCCTCTTGTTTACAACTTCTGTTTTGATGTTAAAAATAGAAAATCTTTTTCGAACTAGTACAAAAGGAAGAAATTTGGGGAGCTCCCTATCTGCGATTTTAAAGCCACAACTGTACATTTAGCCACTCTGCAACTGAGTCTGTGTTGTGCTTCCCAAATTTTGAAATTTCCTTAATTTGTGAAGTCCTGTCTTAACTCCTTAAGAGTCCTTGAATATAAATTTGTATCCTGTGAGCAAGCCTACAACAACTTTGGAACAGTGAGAAACTGAACCTATATCTCTAGGTTGTTGGTTTAGCTACCATTTGGTATGTCCATCAAATGTGTCACCACTCTTGGTTGACCTTATATGCTTGTATCATATTTTATCTCCTTGGAAACAGTAATAAAAATACACTTTTAAATACATTCTGCATGCTCTTTTGCTTATCACAGAGCAATCAAAATCTTCCTTAATACTGCATATCATATTAATGTGTCCAGCTCCAGGCAGTCCTGATTGTCTGTGCTTCTCCTTTTACAGTTTACAAAAAGAGAAAATTTTAAATTAAAGCAACCATTGGATTCTACCATGAAACAGAACATTCTCCTGGACACTTAGAAATAAATAAAAAATAATGAAATAGAAAGATTAAATGTATAAAATATATTGTCAGAAAAAAAGTAAATTTAAAGGTTAAGAACTTTAAATGTATATGTCAGATTCTGAATGATGGCTAATAATTTATCTGTCTTTATGGAAAAGGACATGAAATACTCATACTTGGTGATTTTTAAGTCCAGCATTTTATTCCCATAGTGGCCAGCCTGATGTGTTCACAAACCACAGACTAACAGACAGGAAACAGCAAGTGAAGCTAGGTGGAATCACATCCAATACCTGTACAATCAGCACAGGGGCTTCCCAAGGCTGTGCTCTATCTCCACTTCTCTTCTCCCTATATACCAATGACTGCATCTTAAATGATCCATCTGTTAAAATACTGAAGTTTGCTGATGACACAACAGTGCTTGGTCTCATTTGAGACAATGATGAATCTGCATACAGACAGGAGGTTATACAGCTTGCCTCGTGGTGTAACCAGAACAATCTGGAACTGAACACACTCAGAACTGGTAGATATGGTGGTAGGACGGGTTTAGAAGGAAACCCCTCTCATATACCACCTCTTACAATACTAACAAACGAGTACAACAGGTAGAGACCTTTCAAATTTCTAGGTTTACTTATATCATATGACCTAAATTAGACAACCTAACATCAAAAAACATCATCAGAAAGCACAACCAAAAGAATATTCTTTCTGTGCAACTCAGAAAGCTCAAACTGCCCAAAGGAGCTGTGGATACAGTTCTACAGAGGAATTATTGAGTTATCGATCTGGCCACCTCGTATAAACTTGTTTTGGTTTAAGTTCTGTAAACCCAACAGGACAGACACAAGACTTCAGAGGATAATTAGGACTGGCAGAAAAAACAATTACTTACCCCACCCTGCCGTCAGTCAAGGACCTGTGTACTCACACGAGTCCAAAAAGAAGGGCTATGAAAAATATTTACAGACCCTCACAATCCCGACATAACTGTTTCAACTCCTTCCCTCAAAATGACGCTATGAGGCATTGCAGACCAGAACAACTAGACGCAAAAGAAACATTTTTTTTCCCGAAAGCCATCACTCTGCCTAACAAAAATAGGTCCCTCAACACTGGTCAGACAGTTTATAAAGTGTACGCTACTATTGCTGTTGGTTCTTCTCATCACTCCTTATCACCCATGCCTTTCCCACTTTGTGACTGTTAAGACCTATAACTTTGTTTTGCTTGTTATCCATTCACAATTCTATATGGACTTGTTTCCTGATTTGATTGTTGATTGACCCTATTGGACTACTCAATTGAGATGTTTGTATGTTATTGATCTTGATTCTTAACGAATATACCTTTTCTTTAGTATACTGAGCAGTATTTACACCAGACAAATTCCTTGTGTGTCCAATCACACTTGGCCACATAACAATTTATTCTATTCTATTCTATTCTATTCTATTCGATTCTATTCTTATTCTATTCTATTCTCATTCGATTCATATTCACACAAACTTTAGACAAAAGTTAAAAAAATTAAGTTCCACAGCAAATGGGCATGCTGTCTGTCTGTCTGTCTTATCTCTCTCTCTCCGTATCTATCTTATCTATACCTATTCTATCTATCTATCGTATCGTATTCTATCTATCTGATCTATCTATCGATCAATCATCTATCTATCCATTCTAGGGTGGGATTCAAATTTTAACATACTGGTTTCTGTAGTGTGGGCCTAGGTAGTGGGCATGGCTTTGGTGGTCATTTGTGACTAGAGTGGACATGACTTGGTGGTCATGTATGGCTGGGTATGGCCAATTCAATGTCACTTCCCCACACCCCCCCCCCGCATATCGAGGCAGCATCTCCTCGCCAGGCCTCTCATTGACTGTGGGGATGCTGCAAACAGTCATAAGTTGTTTGAAAAATATTCATAAGTCACTTTTTTCCCAGTGCCATACTGCTAACTTGGAATGGGTTCACTCCACACAAGCAAAGTACCAGCAAAGAGGGAAAAAAACTCCAGAGACGATTCCTGAAGACAGGAAGTCTAGTCCTGCCCAGAATGGAATAAGGGTTACGGAGAGGCAGTTTTCTGTTAAGCAACACCACCAGAATGTTTCTTCCTGCCTTCCTGTACAGGATCTAGGCCAGTAATTTTGTCTAACAACGGGTTCTCCGAACGTGCGTTAGAAATGTTAGCAACCAGTTCTAGCGAATAGGTTGCAACTGGTAGAATCCCACCTATCTAGTCTATCTATCTATCTATCTATCTTATCTATCTATCTATCTATCTATCTATCTATCTATCTATCTATCTATCTATCTATCTATCTGTCTGTCTGTCTGTCTATCATCATCTAGCTCTGTTGACATTAAGAAAGAATTTGTTTAAGATTTCGAATTGTTTCAGAGGTTTCAATTACAATATCAGAGAATAGATTATTAATGTTTTGATAATTTTTTTGCAGTTGGAGGAAGAAGAGATTGACTTTTCAAGATCTATCTCAACATGATAAGGGATATAGAATACGGAATGTCCCTAAGGGTATTTTGGTATAATTTGTGAAAAAGTAGACAAGAAATCAAGTCCTGCAGCAGCATTATAAAATATGATTGAAAATGGATAATAGTTCTAAAAAGATTCTTATTATATAAGAGAAAAGAATGTCTTCTTAATTGAAAAATTAAAATAGAAAAAGATTTTGATGGGATAGAATAGAATAGAATTCTTTATTGGCCAAGTGTGGTTGGACATACAAGGAATTTGTCTTGGTGCAAATACTCTCANATACTCTCAGTATACATAAAAGAAAAGATACATTCATCAAGAGTCAAGAATCATAAGGTACAATACTTAATGATAGTCATAGGGTACAATAATCAATCAAATCATACTTGGAAAGAGTCAATATAGGTCATAAGGATGCAAACAACAAAGTTACAGTCATACAGTCACAAGTGGAAGGGATGGGAGATAAGGAGTGATGAGAAAATTAATAGTAATAGTAGTGCAGACTTTGTAATCATTGGACACGTTGAGGGAATTATTTGTTTAGCAGAGAGATGGCATTCAGGAAAAAACTGTCCTCGTATCTATTTGTTCTAGTGTGCAGTGCTCTATAGCATCGTTTTGAGGGAAGGAGTTGAAACAGTTTATGTCCAGGATGTGAGGGACACACTGGAAGGTGTGATTTTTTTCCTTTAAACATTAGACATTCTATTTAGAAGATGGAGATTTTTTAGAAAGATATAAAGAAGAAATGGAAGAGATGGAAATGGAACTTACAGTGGGAACAATTTCATCAAATGACAACACATGCCATAGGAATTGGAAAAAAATGATACTGAATTAGGCACTGCAGGTATGGACTTTTCTAAATTTTTTGAATGAATGTAGATTACAAATGTTTAATATGAATATAAATGGAGCAAAATTCTAAAAAATATAAAAAAGTTTATTTGAAAAAATTAAAGCAAGTCATTATTGGCCGATCGTGGATTCACATTAAAATATATATATAAAAGATTTGACCAATAAATCTTTGAGTCTTAAATCTTAAATTACATATAAAAACAGCAAATAAAGTGGTTTACTCATCTGGAGAAAATGTCATGGAATTCTATACCATACAAAACATAGAAAAAGAAGAGAAGGTCAAAGAACATGAGGCAGACCCAGAAGAAGATGGAGAGACAACTTCAAAGGCAACCTTATCAAATAACAATGGTTGAGGTCACCACAAAAGCAAGAATCAGAACTTTGTATCTCCTTCAATGCATAAAACTGTAAAAGAGAATATAAAGAAGAAGAATCCTGGTGTGAAGAAAGAAAGAGAAATAGATTTCACGAATAAAAGCAAATATGCGTGTCCCAGGACAATCTTGTAGGATCCAATCTGGGTTAGTCAGTTTAGTCTTCCCAGGACAATCTTGTAGGATCCAATCTGGGTTAGTCAGTTTAGTCTTCCAAGCTCTTGGACTTGTGCTGGAGCTCATCCTCAAGGAACATCTGTTTACAGGAATATAGAGAATGATCAACCCAGATCGGATCCTGCAGAAATGGATTTGTCTGTACATATTCAGTAACTGATGAACATGGCAGATTTGTTAATTGATGGCAATAGCACTTCGACTTATATATCACTCCACAGTGCTTCACAGCCCTCTCTGAGCAGTTTACAGAGTCAGCATATTTCCCCCAACAATCTGGATCCTCATTTTACCGACCTTGGAAGGATGGAAGGTTGAGTCAACCTTGAGCCTGGTAGACTTGAACTGTCAAACTGCAGGCAGCCAGCAATCAGCAAAAGTAGCTTGCAGTACTGCATTCTAACCACTATGCCACCATCGCTCTTAATTTTGGGGGGTAAAATTATAGTAAAACTACCCATGATAGAGGAATGGTTGGTGAAGATGATGGAAGATGCAGAGATGACTAAACTGACTTTCTTGATTAGAGAAAAGACAATATTTATATGGATGGCTGATTGGAAATGCCTTATAGACTTTTTTTTGCATGAAACAAAACTTGGTTATGGTGCCTGCTCTCTGCAATCACATCTCCCCAGAGTTTTGTACAGTTCCTGTCTTAATGAGTGTGATGGTAAAAGGTGCCCCTCCCCCCACATCAATACATGTGAACTGTTTAAAGTTCCCTCATAACAAAACATTCACTGGAAGCTGAATTAATACCAACTGGGGACAGGGGGGAGAATCAGACAGGGATTCATTGCTCAGTAAATCAAATGGTTTATACTCCCTGTCTGTTTCTCAAAGATAGTACAACTAGCATTCTGACCTAGTTGGAAAGGTCACATGAATAGGTTTATCAAAAACACTCCAATGTCATGTGGTGCTTTACACTGTGTCTGCTTTTTTCTTTGCCTTGTCTTTGAAATGTAGCAGGCCAAAGGCATATAAGCTATTCCTCTACTTTGTTTGAAGCAGCTCAGCAAGTTACCAATGCTTTCCAGGGAGCATAGTGCACACTGTAGTTATTTGCATGCTTAATAAATTTATGTTGTACCTTCAAAGTGATTTGGTTGCTTTATGTTTTGAAAATCATTAAAATTTGGTTGTTCTCTCAGACCTTGGGATATAGTAGGGGTAAAATCCATATATTTCCTTTTGTATTGCTTTTTTAATTGGTCTTTCACTTGTCTATGATTTTCTTATATATATATTGCTTTCTTCTTTATTTGTAAGCTGCATAGAGACATTAAAGGTTGCCTGGCCTTGAAATGGGCTTAAATAAATACATAGTCCAAAAGACCCTCCCTTCTCAGCCTTGTGCCACTTTTCATCTAACTGTTAATTTACTACAGTCTGGGGACAGAGGTGCCTATATTAGTGCCAGCAATATAAAGATTCCTCACTGTCCTTGGCCAGATGATGAATACTTCAGGATAGGGATGTTATTTTCTCAAATTGCTCACAAAGCTCCAGTATTTGTTTTCTTTGAAGGCAGGAAAAGGTTCATTTCTATGATGCTGGAAGGTTAGCCATGTGTCTGATATAGTCCTATTTATCTTTCTCTGCTTGGTAATTCACCTCTCAGAAGGCCAATCTGGCAATACCTTCAAGGCAGCATGAAGACAATGATGAAATCCTCCTGGGATGACAGTTTGTATATCAACAGCTGGTAGCTGCAGGAAATCCACTGTCCCCACTGATCCTCAGACAGCTTCCTGCCTGTCACACAAGAAAATGGGGACAAGTCACTCTGCCTGTTCATTATATACTTTGCTTCATTCTACCTGGAAGCACTGGAGGCCCAACTTAGTTGATGATCCGGGAAAGAAGTACACCATTTAGCTTATCCATAAAACTACTTCTTAATAGTGATGGAAATAGTGTACTTTATTGGCAGTGATAAAGATTCTGAATTGATCATTTCCTTCGAGCATGTTCTCTACTGAATTTGATGGTGCAGTGGTAATAAGAAATGCAAGATGACCAAGTAAGCTGGATGGTCACTACATAGACAAAGGTTAGCTGGCTTAAATCCAATTTGCCTGGCCAAAATGAAAACTCTGGGAAATTGTGTTTTAAAGGCAGAAATAACTGACAGCTTCTTAATAACTTACTTTTCAGAAACATAAACAATTTTAAAGCTGACTGAATATTTTAAATACTTTCAGTGCCCATTTAAACATACTGATGAAAGGGAAATAAGTGATTGAACCTCCCCCTTCCCAAGTAATAGCTCAGGGTTTTGGAAAATTTCTGGATAATTATCTCCATATTCACTTTCACAAGTAGGAGCTTTTCTTCATGTAAAAATAGTCCTAAAGTCCTTATGGCTAGGTCACACTGGCCGACGGATGCAAAACGTATGCAAAAAGGACACAGCGGACAAGCAAATTTTGGGGGGTGGCTCCAATCCTTGTCATCCCGCTTCATTAAGTGGCAAAAAATTTTGCATTAAACAGAACAGAAAAGGAAAGGAAAAGAACAGAACGTGGGTAGTCATGTAGCAGGGATGTACAAGGGATGTTCATCGGAAGCCTAGAGGAATAGGAAGCAACCGTTCACGTGCTCACCTTTCTATTTCCGTGCTACTAACGCTGTGTAGAGCATTCCAATGTACCCTTTTGTTTCTCCCTCATTCCGTTTCTAGCTGGCAGCGGGATGTGAGTTGGACGAGTGATGCCCAGAGGAAGTGCAGAGAGGATACAGCGGATGTTTAATAGGATGATCAAATGGACATAGAACATTTGTTGCTCGTATGTCCATGGATTTACATCATACACAGTGGAAAGTCATCTGCTCAAAAGAAAGTTTTGTGCAGCTCAAAACTTCTTGAGCGGATGAAATCTCAGTGACGGATGCTCAAAGGATAGAAGCATTTGACAACACGTATGGCAAGTGAGTACACAAATCAGAATGCATAGCGTTTGTCCCAAACGGATGGCAAGCTTTTTTAACGTTTTAACATCCTTCTTTGCAATCCGTTGGTGCGGTGTGACATGGACTTTAAATTCAAGAAAGAGTCTTGCTGGGGGCTTCTGGTTGAGCTTTATTTGGGCAACAGACTGAAAACCTCTGAGGCTTTGATCCATGCCTCGCTGTGAGCACTCCGAACCAGCTTGGTTTCGGGCTAGGCCACCACCGTAGAGGTGTGAAGAATGGGGAGATGCCTTGCAGGGTTGAGGAGAGCTGCATCTCTCCTCCCCAGCTGGCACATTATCCCTTTCCAGAAGGCAGTTTGCAGTGGTGGCTCAGAAATGGCCACCACAAAGAAGAACCCAAGCTGGAAAAGAATGTGCAGGAGGAAGATAAGCAAGAGAAAGTTTGTGGTCTGACAGGGTCAAACAGCAAAAACAACAATAAGGTACCCTGGATGAAACTTAAAACATGTGTTTCCAAAGAAGATTTTGAGCTGCGAAGGAGAGGAGAAGGGAAGGATTAGGGTTTGTTTTCTTCCTTCCTTATACTGACAGCTAGAGGACTTAAGCAAGAAATTGGGAAAAATATCCACTTTGACTTAATAGGCATCTAAGCTGAAAATAAAAGTCAAAGGGATAATAAAGATTTCTGGACATTTAAAAGCTTTTAAAGTGGAAAGGAGAAAAAAGAATAGAAGGGCAGGATCTGGAAAAATGGAGGAGACTGCCTGGAATTAAGGAATGGAACTGAAATTAAAATGAACTCACAGTGAAATTTGAACAAGATTCCTCAAAGATACATTTTAATGGAAACTTGTAACAAAATAATAGAACCCCAGGAAGAAAAAGTGGAAAAAAGAAGCAAGTAGAAACAGCCTTCAATTATTTGGATTACTTGGGACTTTTGATTTTTTGCATCTAGATGACTAAAATTAAAACTGGGTGGTTGTTTAAAAGTTTTAAAATGGTATCACTCTTAGAAGAACTGAAAACAGAACTTAAAAAATGGAAAGAGAGATGCACAGGAGGGAAGAGTTATTTTTTGGCTTCGTGTTTCAATTCTTAGAAATGGAGATCTGGAACTATGAGAGCAACAAGAAATGCTTGCAGAAGCAGAAGAGACTGGGACAAAGAAGAAGCCATCTTTAATGATCAAAATTTTAAGTAGGGGGAAAAAAAGAAAAGTGGGAAGAGAATGAAAGGTTTAAGACTAAAAAAATCAAGCAAAATAAGAAGGACAATTTGAAAGATAAGTATAATATTAGAAAGCAATAGAAGAGGGGGATCACAGATGAGAGAGTTAGAAGTAGAGAGACGAGGGGGTAAAAAGGGGAGGGAGAAGAAGACAGGGAAGAAGGCAAGGAAAAGAAGTTTGTAAAAGACAGAACAAGAAATGGAGAAACAGGGAAAAGATATAGGATTGTAACTGTTTTGTTCGGAAAACACGAGGTAGACCGGGTTCCAACAAATAAAGTCTTTATTCAAAGGAGTCAGTAAAACGGAACAGTTGGCCGAACTTGCGGCAGCCTTTTACACAGGCTAGCCTGCCGGCTTGTTAACCAATGGCAGCTGTTCGAACTTGCTGCCTTTTTCACTTTATTTGGATTGGTTCTTAGTGAACCAATCCAATGCTTACTTTAGTTGACGCAATCAAGATTTGCATGTTTTGGAGTAACCCAATTTGCATACAGAACACCCCTCCCTCCTTAGTTCAGTCCTACGTGGTGGTGTAGTCGCGTAGGTAGTGGGGCTTTTCCTGACTCGACTGGACTTGCGCAGTCACTTTCGGTGGAGACTTTGACCGGTTCGGATGGGGCTGCTGTGTCATCCGTCCTTCTCTCTGGAACCGTCTGGAAGGGTGAGTCAGCCATTCTGCCGCCTGAGTTCTTAGGCCGGCGGTTTTGCCGCTCCCTCCCGTTTACCTCTGGGCAGGTCGAGCTGGCTGGCTGTCCCCTTCCGATGGGCTCTTCCTGCCAGTCTCTTCAAACAGTGAGTCTTTTATTTGCTCTTTTTGTTTGTTAATCTCTTTGGGTTTTGTTTGTATCGGTTCTTTATTTGTTCCTCGCATTTCCCCCCCCCCTTGGTTGCCAATCACCGGTTTTTCCATGTATGGTGTTATGTCTGTATTTCGTTCTATGTTTCGGGAACGGAGCTGGTCTATGTTGCCTTTCCATTCCTGCTGTCGTCAATTGTTAACGCGTAGGATTTGGGGCCTGTTATTTGCGTGATTTGTCCTGGTAGCCAAACAGGGGTCCCCGGTGAAGTTTTTAGCATATAAACCAACTCGCCTATTTCAAATTTCTAAATCGTGTAGAGGAGCCGGGGGGGTTTCTGGCGTAAAATTTGGGTGCAACCTATCAAGGGTGTGATCTTAATTTCCTCCCATGAGCAATTCTGCTGGGGACTTGTTGGTCGTGGTACTGGGCGTTATGGATGTTGGAGAGTGAGCAATTGGTTTATTTTCTGTTGGACATATCACCGGTGTCCATTCTTTCTAAACCCTCTTTGGTAAACCGGACCATTCTCTCAGCCCTGCCGTTTGCAGCCGGGTGAGCCGGCGCGTTAGGGCATGTCTTATACTAGGGAAGCTAGGTATTGCTCGAATTGTAGCTGGTTAGCTGTGGCCCATTATCTGATACGAGGACGTCCAGTAGACCATGGGTGCAAAAAGGTTGTCTAGTTGTTTGATTACAGTTTCTGTTGTCGTTGATGGCATGATTTTTACTTCTACCAATTAGAATAGGCATCAACGAAATCAGAATGTATGCCCCTTGGTAGGACCGCGAAATCGATGTGGATTCTTGACCAAGGGCCTCGCGGGGTTTCCCAGTCTCTAATGGGTGCTTCAGGCAGGGACGGTCTAATTCCCTGGCATTTGTTGCATGAGCTTACCCAATATTCTATGTCCTTATCAATACCTGGCCACCAACATAACTTCTAGCAAGGGCTTTTCATTTTCACAATTCCCGGGTGCCCTTCGTGTAACATCCAAGTACCCTAGGTTGTAGTTTGTTAGGAATGACACCCCGATCACCCCACAATAAAACCCCTTTTGAATCGAAAGTTCAGTCTGTCTGGTCGAAAGGTTTTCCAGTTTTCAGTTTTTTGGTTTTCCGCCAGCCTTTACCTACCCAGCTGAGAAACGTGGGCAGTCAATGAGTCTTTCGCGGTGGCTCTGGCGACATCATAAGCTGATATGGGTAGATCGGGCAAGTCTCTATTTGTAATGCTGCCATCGCTGGTGCCGGGGTTTTCCTCGTTTCTGGTAAGGGTGCTCTGCTCAAAGCCGTCCGCATGGGAAATTTGTTTCCCTGGTCCGATGTGTCAGAGTGTAGGAATAGGCTTGCTAGGAACTCTGACCATCTAGTCATTCTTGGAGAAAGGATATTTGGTGTTGGCTTGTTTCCGCCAAAATTCCATTAGCGGTTTGTGGTCTGTTATAATTTGGAAAGCCCGCCCGTAGAGGTACTCATGGAAGCGTTTCACTCCAGCGACAATTGCTAGAGCTTCTTTGTCGAGTTGGCTGTAATTCCTCTCGGTTTTAAGACAAAGTCCTTGAGTAGTATGCGACGGGTGCCTCTCTGCATCAGGCAGTTGGTGGCTCAGGATGGCACCGACTCCAAATGGCGAAGCGTCGCAGGTCACCCTCAATGGCAGTGTGTTGCTAAATTGAATGAGAACGTTTGTTGATGTTAGCAATTTTTTAATTTTTTGGAAGGAATTCTTCTCTCTATAACCCCAAGTCCAAAATTGCTTTCTTGCGCAATAGATGGTGCAATGGTTCTGCTATTGTGGCTTTATTTGGTAGGAATACATTATAAAAATTTATCAGCCAAGAAATGCTTGTAGTTCGGTTTTGTTTCTTGTGTTCCGGTGCTTCATTGATAGCTTTAATTTTCTTGTCTGTAGGGTGTATACCCTCTCCGTCTATTAAATAGCAGCAATTCGACGCTATTCTTAATGAGGCTACACTTTTCTCTTTTCACCTTGAGGCCAGATTCTCTAAACTTATTAGTACTTCTTTGAGTCTTTTTTTTAATTGGTTTCATCTTTGGCTGAGATCAGGATGTCGTCAAAGTATGGAGCGACTCCTTGTATGCCATTTAGGAGGCATTCCATTAGACTCTGGAAACGCCTGGGGCTACACTTACTCCAAATTGAAGTCGGTGACATTTGAATGCGCCCTTATGGGTGACTATAGTCTGTGCTTCCGGCAGTTTCTGGGTCCACTGGGAGTTGTTGGTAGGCTTGTGCTAGGTCGAGTTTAGCAAAAACCTTTCCTTCCCAGGGAGGAAGCAAATGCTGTGGACACTGCACCGGGTATGCGCTTGGTTTGTAATGCGTGTTCAGGGTCGCCTCATAGTCACCACAGATTCTAACGGACCCGTCGGGTTTGACAGGTGTGGACTATAGGTATTTCCCACTTGGCATGGTCCACAGGTTCTAACACCCCTTGGGGCTATTAATTTGTCTAGCTGTTCTCTATTTTTGCCTTTAGTGCAAAAAGGAACTCACCTGGCTTTTATTCTTCGTGGTGACTTGGAAATGTCCATGCCGACTACAGGGGATTTTGGTTTCCCTGGTAGTCCTTGAGAGTTAGGTGCTGCTTCTGTAATTCTTTGGTTTTTATATCTGGGACTAGCTTGTTTATTGTGTCCACGTACCATAGAGAGAAAGGACCCCGAGTCAACTTCCATCTTGCAGGGCTTCCCTTCGATTTCTACAATGACTTTAACTTTCTTCCCGCTTTCCGTCTGAGCGCTTCCTATAGTGAAAAGTCTGGTGTGTATTGGCTTGCTTGTCTTGTTGCCACTTTCTCTCAGTTCATTTTGGCTCAGCTTGTATTGGGCATTTCTGTGTCTCGTTGGGCTGTAGCTTTTCTTGTTTCTGCAGACTTTTTCGATATGCCCTCATTTCTTGCAGACCCTGAAGATGGCATGAGAAATCTGCATTCGGCTCGGGGATGGTTTCCTCCGCAGCCAGCGCATTCCGCCAATTTCTTCTTTCGCGCTCTTTTCTGTTAGGCGGTGTATAGGTGGTGGACGCTCAATCGTCTTCTTCGGCTAGAGTCAGGTGTTTTGCCATACTCTTCGTGGTGCGTGTGGTGGTTAGATTTTTTTTGTCTTTGGTTGGGTTCGTTTCATCATATGTGTGTTCATTTTCTTCATAGTGACAGCTGATTTTTTCGCGGCTTCGGCAGCTGTGGCTTCCGTGATAGCTTCGGCTACACCGATGTTGGGTTTGTTGAGTAATTTACTCTGTGTGGTCGAGTCTCTCAACCCCACACCACTCGATCCCTCATTGCCTTGTCGAGGTTTGAGAATTCACACTCACCAACCTATTTGTCGAAGTGCAGCAATGAAATCGGCGACGGTCTCTCCCTCTCTCTGGTCTCTCCTGTAGAATTCGTGTCGCTTTATTAAATTTGACACCATCGGAGCGTAGTGTGCTTTGAGAATTCGTTGCAATTCTGGCCACGTTAGTTGTTTTGACATCTCGGGACTTCGCTAGGGCCTTTGCCATCTTGAAACCGTTGGCCCACAGTGTGTTAGGAACACAGCCCTCTTTACGTTGCTCTGAAATTCCTTCCATTTCATTGCTTTCCAGATACATTTGGAAGCGGTCTGCATAGGAATCCCAATCCTCTTCGTTGGGGTTGAAGGGTGCGGGCCGTGCGTTGTTTCCAGGCATCTTTGTTGTTGTCTGGGCTTCTTTTCACCGCGTGCAGTTTTCGGCGTTCAGGACGATCCCCACCCTTGTCGCCAGTGTTTTGTTCGGAAACATGAGGTAGACCGGGTTCCAACAAATAAAAGTCTTTATTCAAAGGAGTCAGTAAAACGGAACAGTTGGCCGAACTTGCGGAGCCTTTTATACAGGCTAGCCTGCCGGCTTGTAACCAATGGCAGCTGTTCGAACTTGTGCCTTTTTCACTTTATTTGGATTGGTTCTTAGTGAACCAATTCAATGTTTACTTTAGTTGACCAATCAGATTTGCATGTTTTTGAGTAACCCAATTTGCATACAGAACAGTAACCATAAGTTTGTTTGAAATAATGGGTGAAAATTTAATTGTAAAGGGATCTGCAAAGGTAACAACCATAGGACTGTTATATTTCAAATAGAAATACTTTTAGAAAATATGATGATGGATAAAATATTTTATCGTAATGTAGTGGGATGTTTGTTAATAATAAATGAATTAAAATGATTGAGAGAATTAAAAGGGAACATTTTTAATTATTAGAAATGATTTTATAAAAATATAAGTAAGAAATACGGGGAAAAAAGAATTAACCGTGGAAAGTTTATAAGTGTTCCCAAGGAAGTATGATATTCAATTGAAAAGAAATGTTAAAGATGTTAGATTTTAATGCATATAATGATAGAATTGAAATGGAATGGAATGTATGTTTTATTTACATATTTATATAAATTTTTTCTTTTTTAAGAATATAGTGTCTATTTAAGAATGTACCAAGCAGAATCCAGTTGGAAAGCTATGTATTATATTGAATGTTATAATCTTAAAGTTATACATTGAAGCTTAAATAGAGAGTTTGAATGGATAAAATTAAAGGATTTAAAGGTGTCATACTCTAATTGGTAACTACAGGGAAAAAATTGCTTAATAAGAAAGATATAAGAAATTGTAACAGGACAGTCAAAAGTATAAATATAATGGTTTGAACTGAGATGAGATAATTAAAATAAAGTTTGAGAAATTAAAAGAGAGGAAAAACTATCTAGAAAATATAAAATGGTAATAAAGATATTGGAATAGAATATAAAAATGAGCATGAAATTAAGTTTTGTGTCTGTATAAAGAAGTGATAACCTGGACCATGTTATTTTCAAAAAAGTTTTATTTGTATTTTGTTTTTGTGAAAACCCAATGAAATTTTCAAAAAAAAAAAAAAGAGTCTCGCTCTTCACGTTGATTTCTGTTACTTTCCGTTGTGTGAAATTTTGGAAAAACTCCCAAGCCTGAATGGGAAAAGGACATGAATCCAATGTTCACTCATGATGTCTTGCAGTCTTGGCTCTTATACAAGACTTTTGACACACTTTAGATAAAATTCAATGTTTAACTCTTCATAGGAGGCTCAAAATAGCAGGCCATGAATTATTGGATTCAGAATATACAGTACTATATAAGAAGTTTCAAAATGAACAAGGAATAGATCAGACTAGCAGTGACAGAATTGGTCACAAAGATCCACCCAGCAATCATTTCACTGCAATGGTCTGAATGACTACACAATTATCACAAAACTGCAAATAATAGTTCCCTGTGATGATTTTGTTGCTACCTATGCACCATTATTATTTGAGGTGGATAAAATAAGGAGCTGTAGTTTTGAGATACTATGATCAGCTTTGGAGCCAATTTAATATAGCTTTCAGCTTAACGTGCACTTTCCTTATATATACATTATACGAATATGTAAACCAAAATGCACATTTTTTTAATATTTACACTTTCCCATATTTTATTATGCAGTTCTGCAATGAAAAAGGGCATAATATGTGTATATGAAAGAGAAAGTAAGCACAAAATATAGTAAATCTGTATTACAGATTTAATTTAACTCGCAAAAAAGCACATCAGGAGAAATGTGTGTGGAGTTTTGTGCAAAATTTCAAGGAAATATTTTATGAAAAGAAAGTGGAAATAGGATACAACAAAGTTAATGATGGAGGAAAAAAATGAACTGGAGTGAGAATTGGAAATGATGGATTTACCATCTTGAAATCTTTGACACACGTATTTGGAACATGGTGACTATTTTTAAACATTGTTCCAGAAACAAAAGCTAAATAGAGAATTAGAATAAGTATGAAGAAATCTGGGCTGTCCTTCTTTACAATTATCTAATAGAGATAAACTCAAATTCAATCCATGATATTCTCTATCTCTTAAAAGGAAGACCCAATTCTGAGGTGGTTGGCGGTGGTTGGCTTGTTGCCATTTTGCTAGATGTGACTCCTAATAACTCTATGGACAAGTCCCTGCAGTTTTCTAGGCAATATTTTTGGAAATGGGTTTCCCTTGCCTTTTTCCTATGTTCAAGACAGAGTGACTGGCCCAAGGTTAAAGGTACTTCCTTATTTTTTATCTGTTTTTCTTAAACTGTTTCCTTCCTCTATTGTTGCTTGTTTGCTTGCTGGTACTATTCGCAGCCAAAGAGGTGCTGATTTTGATTTTGATGCTGTCTATCTGGGCTCAGACAGTTAAAGATTAAACATTCAAGGCTTCTTATGCCAGTGGTTTCTGGATGTCGACTTGTAGCACATTAAAATATCTGAGCAAATGTGCTGTCCCAATATTATTTATTTATTTGATTGATAATCTGGATTCCTGCTGCGCTAAGCACTCCATATTCCAGCCATCCTTGGATATGTCTGTCTCTGTTCTTTATGTTACCTATATGCCAATATTAAGATTAAAGAAGCAATTTGGCAATTTTATTAGCTTAATACCCTGAATAGATAATTTACTTTGTGAACATCTCTCAGCTAAACATTTATCAGCAATAAATAAATGAACAAGCAAATAAATAAATAAATGCACTGTTTTTCATCTCTTTAAATAAATGCAAATGAAAGTAACTGATGATTGTTCATAATAATCTTGGAGGCAACTTGTATAACATACATTAGCAAAACTGAGAATTGATGATCTCAAGGTTTTAACTTTGATAATGGAGTAATGGTGGTTTTCTTCAGGCATTCAGCCTATTGTTTCTTGACTGGATGAAGAGAAACATTTTCAAAGCTGGTTCCCACACAGACGTGTTCAGATGACACTTCTTATGCTGCTGAATATAATGTGAATTGTACTACCGTACAATTATGAATTATACAAATTATAAAATTATAAAACCCCACAACCATGTTCCATTGACTTAAAATATGGCTAATGGATGGCCTGAGTTCCTACAGCACCTCATTTATTGCTGCCTGGGGAATTCTGTACAGCCAGTACATCTTCAAACAATGTTTCTCCATCATAGCAACTTTCGACCCATAATGGAACTAAAATATTGCAGTCTTAATACATTTATTTAATCCATTAAAAATCCTGACCTGCTCCTATAATGCCAGTTGTTCTCATAGGGAGGTTAAGAGCAAAATGGGTGACATAAGCCTCTATAGCAGAGGGCTACACAGCAGTTCAAGCTGTATTATATATGCAGAAAGGACTGCATTTAGAAGGTTTTTAAAATATTTCCATAGGACATAGAATTATAAAGTTGAAAGGCATCATAAAGATTTCCAGTCCAACCCCTTGCTTAGTGCAGAATCTACTCTGCATAGAGGAAGATCCAGCTTCTGATAGCTTCTGGTGAAGAACAGTCTGCTCTACCGGCTGACAGTTCATATAGTCAGGAAATCCTTTTTGATATCTTGTCTGAATTTCCTTCAGACAATTCTTCCTATGACAGCTTTTATCCATTGGTTCTGTTTTGCTCCTGGGACAATCAATAATCCATTCTCTGTTTTTATATGACATCCCTTCTGATTCTTGGACAGCTATCACACCTTCCTGCAGCCACTTCTATGGATTAAACCTACCCATACCGGTAACCATTCCTCACAGGATTTAGTTTCCAGACTTTGCTGTCTTTGTAAACACCCTCTGAATTAATTTCAGTTTCTTATTTGAACAGTGGTATCCAGTAATAGATATAGTTAGGTTATAACAGACCAGAATTGAATGGAATATTCTCTTTCCATGATTTGGATTCTATGTACCTGTTAATATATCCCAGGAAAGCATTTGCTTTTGTTGCAGCTGCAACACAATGTTGGTTCATGTTTAATAACCCAGGTTTTCCCATTTTTTATTTATCTTTTTATTTTTTTCTTATCCAGATGCACAATTTTATATTGATCCCAGTTAAATTTCATCATCTTCATTTTAATCCATTGCTCAGGCCTACCTATATCTTTTTTTGTTTCTCTCCTCTCTCTCCTCTGAAATGTTAGCCACACATTCTAATTTTCCTTCCCCTCAAATTCAAGTCACTGATAAAACTGTTGAACAGTGCAGGGCCTTGGATAGAGCCAGTGACACCCTGCTAAATAATATCCAAGCTGAAATGGAACAGACATTCTTTAGGTGTGACTCTTCAACTAATTGTGAGTCCATCTGAAATTCTCCTCTTTGTCTATGAACTCTGATGTGCCTATTTTAGGGCTTATGTTATACCTTCAATTCAATCTGTCTTTGAAGATCACCCAAAAACTTCAACAAGTCCAGAATGTAGTGGCATTCTATTGGGATTCCAGAAGCAATTGTCATTTTTCCTTTTTTCTCATTTGGGTTAGTTATATTTGCAATCTTTGCTCTTTTTTTAATGTTTTCATTTGTTTTCATTTTTTAAACTTTTTTTTACACTTTGTAAACTGCTGGGGATCAGGTGACACATGAATGAATTAAATAAATGCATAAAGAAACATTTATGAACTTAGCATTATTTATTATTATTAAATATTATTATTATTTAATATTATTATTTATGAACTTAGCATTAGGAAGAGATTGGCACAGCTGGAAGACTGGGCTGGACAAGAGTCTCTTGCCAGACTTCTACAATAGAAGTACTGAGCTTTGTTTATTTCACTTATGGCAGTGTTTCTTATTAATATGTTACAATCACCATAATTCTAGCCATATTGACATGTCATCTGTAGCATCTCAAAATAGCAGGAATTTATAGGCAACTGTAGCCGAAGGATGTTCATGAGCAACATGCTTTGCCCATTCTTGAAGTATAGGAGTTAAGGCATCCCATTCCATTTCTCAGAGTGATTCCCTCCCAGTTCTTCACACACAAATCCTCCTGGCCACACTGGTATGCTGCACAATTACAGCAATGGAACAGTGACAAAGCCTGGTCCTGGCTGAAACCAGTAGATCACCACTGGTTTGAACAATATCATACTGTTTGGGAAAGATACCTTTGCCCTAACTGTTTTTTCTCTCTGTCTTTACCTCATCTTCCTTTTGCTCCTGCTCATTTTTATTCCTTTCTTTCCTCATCTTCTTCTTACTGCCAATTCCCTGCTTTATCCCCCGGTTTATTGATTGCAGCATTTAATGTCTTGCTCTTTATGTGTGCTTTTAAGAACAACTAGTTTTGTGATATCCACTGCAGCTGAGCAAGCCCTCCAAACCTGTGGCTTCAGAGAGCCCTCCAACAAAATGAACTTCTCCCACCTGCTAGCCCTTGCCATGCCACAGTTCTGTTGTATTGCCTGAACTGCCAACTCTCAGTCATTTTGTCACCAAGGGCCAGCAAGTAGTTATTTGATTCTGTTATTCATTCATTGATGATAGGATGAGTTTTTCTACCCTTGAAAGGAGAACTGGCTAATTGTTTATTTTGGATTTTAAAAATTGTCCCAAATTATTTTGGAATGAATTATAAAAATGTCCCCTCAAATACAAAGAATTCAGCTGGAGCAATAAAAACCACAGCATACATATATACATGCCTGCCTGCCTGCCTGCCTAATCTATCTATCTATCTATCTATCTATCTATCTATCTATCTATCTATCTATCTATCTATCTATCTATCTATCTTAATTGGTAACATAGTAACAACACTGATCATATCATTATATACCTCTATACATTTGATCTGATCTTTTTTCGGGGAAACCAAGTAATGATTTGAGTCTTCAAAGAAACTTGGAACTACATTAGCTCTGTCAAGAGTTTGGCAATCCAAAACTGGGCCAGTAATCCTTTTGGAAATGTAAGGAAATCCACAGTGCAAGAATGAGGTGAATAGCTTTAATTTCCTAAGGTTAGCAATTCCTTTAGATCTGTTTGTCTGTTATTGCTTCACTAGCAACATCAAGCCCTTCCAGCAGGAGAGGCTGATAGGCAGTAGTAGAGTAAAAGACAACTTTACCTTCAGCTTAAGAGCCACTGGAGGGCAGTGAAGATTCACCCTCTCCAAGTGAGAAATGGCTCTCATTAGGGAACAGTTTTGTCTGAGATTTAATACTTCATTGTCACTTCTTGGGATACTTTTGTTAATCATCAATTGGCTGAAGTTAATTAATTCCTTTATTTAATATGAATCTCTTTTTCTTTTTTCCTGAAAATATTTGTTTATTAAGAAACAATCTGCCTGACAAAAAATCCACTTTTTCCATTCATTTGCCACTGAAGTAAATGTGCCATACTTATCAAGAAATGAATGGCTAAATCAACCTTGAAGGTATGTGTTTATTTATCCAGAATCTAGGCAGCTTGGTCTTATGTCATTTAAAATCACCCTTGAATGTCATTGCTTTTATTTGAATGATAGTTTCTTTAGTCGCTGTGACTGGAAACCTCCATAGATCTGCCATACTACTGTTGGGAGAAATATCCTTCTGGGTTCAGTTGGGGAAAGTGGGGGAAAAGTCACTGGAAACATGGACACTGTTTGGAAAGATGGTTTAATGGTGGACAGGATTGGTTTCTGCAATAAATTATCTGAAACATTTTTAAGACTAATGTGCCTTCGGGGTTTAAACTTTTTTATTAAACTAATATTGAACTCCCTCAGATGCTGGAAACTCTCTAATCTTTCTTGCCCTCCCTGATAGTGGAAAAAAAGGAACTGGGCAAGGAGATAAATGGGAATAAATGGTTCTTGTAGCTGTTGCTTGCTGATCTGCTTAGATAGCCAGGTAAAAAATAATCATGCTTCTTGACCTTTTATCTTGGGCTGGTATATGGACAGTGGTGAAGCAAAGGTTGCCTGTAGCATTGGCACAATGTAGAGAAGGGAATTTCATGTGTCTTAAAAGCCCAAGATATTTCAGTGCCAACAGTAGTGAATTCTGCCTCTTACTGGTAGCTTAAATAGGAGTTCACTTTTGAGGGATATATATTCTCACTAAAGTATACATGTTGGAAGTAAAGTGGTTTAATCACAAACATTTTTTCCCAATAACTACAGATGCCTTTGGTTAATCTGTGATGACAGATGCCCAAGTCAAGCAAAAATAATCCATAGAATTCAGAGATTAATTTTTATCTTGTTGCTATGGTTCAAACCGGGCAAGATCATATCACAGGTTTGCAGCTGTGAGCTGTTTTGATCAATGAGGCAAATTGGAGAGATAGAGAAAGGGAACAGACTTCACATATTATTCTTTGGACTGTCTCTCACCTAACTTACTGGGCTTCTCATGAATCTCATTCTCATGAATGATGGGGCTGCAACCAAACTCTGTTGGAGATGCTGACAAGCTGATGCTACTTACAGTGGCCAAGAGTAAGTGACTAGATTACAGTTGGGTTCCAATGGCCTCTCAGACCCCTTGCCCTGATTTTGGGAAGTCATTTCTCTTGAGGGGTAACTTCAACAATATCACAGGATGCATCTTATTGCTGGCACAGTTAATAACAAAGGGGTTCCTTATGGGATTTTATTTTTATTTTTTCCCCCAGTGCAGAAGCATAGAGCAACTGTGTGGATTGATTTTCATACTGTGTCTGAAATGATATCTATTGTTATTCCAGGACATTTTGCAAAAAAAAAAAAGTTGAGCTTTCCACAAAAAAGTGTTGTCAAGTGCTCTGCTTCTAGTAAGCAAAAAGAAAGATCTCCAAAGAGAAATATCAGCTCAGTGACAAATTAGATCACATTGTCCTATTTGGGCTGATAGCATTTGTCTTTATTGAGTGGCATGCAGGATGAAACATATTCTTAAAATGAGTTGGATGAAAATGGACACTTTCCTCCAACTCATTTTAATTTGGATTAATTGAATGAAAGAAAGGTATTAGTGCTAGAGATCCTAATCTGATGGCATTGACTCTTCATGATCTATTGACCACATGGGGGCAGTAAGATGTAGATTTAGAGAAGGAATTCAAAAGTTAAGGAATGTTTCCTCTCTTTGCTATGAGATTGGAGATCTGAGGTCACCTCTTTCTGCCTTTCTTCCCAGATATGTGCACACAGAGCATCTCTTCTTTAATGTTGTTGCTGGATAGGAAGTAGCTAGCTAGGTGTTAGACACTGTTGATCCCTAAGATATTACCTGTGAATAAATCTCCTGTCTGTCATAGAACATGTAATGTTCTAGAACAGTGGTTGCCAACTGGTGGGCAGGAGACCACTGGATGGTCCGCAAGAAATTTTTGGTGGTCCTCATAGAAATGTCCCCCGCAAAACACTCCCTCCAAAGCAATTAATCCAGACTGTGTGGTAACACAAGGCTGCGCCACCCACATGACCTGCCCACCTGCTGGTCCCCACTCTTTGGGTAAGCACAAACCTTACCTTGAGTAGAGTCATGCGTGCTGGAACTGGAAGGTAAGACCAATGGCAGGGGAGGGAAATCCACCTCAGGGTGGCTTGCTGACATTGATGGGAAAGTTGGTTCCATATTCCAAAGCTGCAGTAGTTACAAGACTGGCCCTTTGGTCATCCCAGCGCAGCTCCTCCAGTTCAGGGCAGGCCGGTGCATCTGGGTAGAGGAGCAGCTGCTCTGGGATGACCAAAGGGCCAGTCCTATGACTACTGCAGCTCTGGAATATGGGACTGACTTTCCCACCAATGTCAGCAAGTCACCATCAGTCAAAATTCATATTAGTGGTCCGCAGGATTTAAAATTATGAGTTTGGTGGTCCCTGAAATCCAAAAGGTTGGTGACACCTGTTCTAGAACATATTCTGTGTATAAAGCTTGGTACACTAATAATTGCTTAGGTTAAATTCTCAATCTTAGAAAACATTCAAATGCACCCAGAGAAAACCTCAACCTCCCATAATTACAACTCTCATATATTTAATGCTTTTGCTCTTTTGTTGTATTGTGTGTGACATATGTATTATGGCCCTTGAATGGACCCTGGACTATGTAATCCTGGTTTAAAGGCTAATTGATTCTTTTGGTTACAACAGGCTGTCAAACGCCTGGCCTGTGGGTCAGACGCATCGTATTCTGGCCATGCCCCCACCAAGTTTAGTGAAGGGAAAAAAAATCCCAATACATCATGTGATGCCACCATGACGACGTGAGTTTGACACCCTTGAGTTATAAGGAATATCCTTAAGTCTTGGCTCTAACAAGTGGCTGGGAGCATTGCATATCTTGTTCCTAAATATACCAAGGCAAGCAAATACTCAAACCTTTATTTTTATTATTTTTTAAATAATAGGATCCATTTTGTTTGCTACTGGTATTCAGTGAACAAATTCCTTGCTATTAGTCCTCTGAGATACTCCAACATTCTGCAGTGGTTTAAAAAGTAATTTATAAATCCTCCATCTTCTTTAATAAATAAAATAATTATTACTGTAACACTCAATGCTCTCTCTGGCTAGCCGTTACTACCTCTCCCTCTTGCTTAGCAGTCCTCTGTTTGAAATTTAATAAAAGTTATCTTTTTTTCCAGAAGGAAATAAGCATCTTTTGTGTGACACCTGCTTATACTAGCTTACCAAAGATAGGGTATTGGCTAGGTTTTCTTGTAACCAGGCTAGGAACTGGAGAATACAATTCAGGTAATTTTTTCACTAGTGATTTATCTTCTAGTATCATCCAACTATCACTGGGTTGATATAGCTATAATGAAGATAGATTTTATATCACTTAAAATGTTAAATGATGTAATAAATGCTACATAAGTCTCCATTGAGCATGAACACTTAGCCAGAATGCTGTATTCATTCAGATCCAAATCCTTTCCTGGCCGACAACTCCATGTACAAGAAAATAAGGTAAAACATTCCTGGAGAAATCTGTGAAGTGATGCAAATGAATGATCTCTCCCCCAAGGATTCAACCCATCAACTGAGACTCAGGAAATATGCATTCTGACTATGGGGCTATGCTAGCCCTCTGAAATGAGATGTCCTGGAATTCCTGTGGGTCCTAACCTGATGGCATTCCATAAAGCCTTGAACATCTGGTTGTTCTTCTAGGACTGAGATTAAGATGGATGATATACCTTGTTGGATGTGCTTTTGTCTTTCTTTCTTTCTTTTAATAGAATGACTGGGTGCCATTTTTGGAACATAGAATCATAAAGTTGGAAAGGCTCTTGGAGGTCTTCTGTCTAGTCCAACCTCCTGCTCAAGCAGGCAACCCTGTACCATTCGAGACAAATGGCTGTCCAAACTTTTCTTTAAAACCTTTAATGATAGAGCATGATAACTTCCAGAGGCAATCCATTCCACTGATTGTTCTCACTGTCAGAAAACTCCTCCTTAGTTCTAGGTTGGATCTCTTTGATGATCTACCACCCATTATTACTTCTTTTCCTTATTTATATCTTGTTTTGTTTTTAGTATTTATTATAGTGTGAATCATTTGGAATTGGTTTGGAGTTGGATTGCACCTAAATGAATGTCAGAAGCAGCTGCAACTTTCACAATACCGTATAGAAACAGTAAAATAGTATAAGCAAGTGTTTGGTGGGCTATAAGGTACATTCCCACAGAATATGGTCTCATGCTCTTCAGAGAATAAAGCAAAATAGAATTTGGAAGCTGACATCTGGTGAAAGTTTGCTTGTCACAAAAATAGATCATTTTACAGACAAAACTGTCACTATGTCCTACAAATAAAATAGGTAATCCTATTTTTAATTATTATCTTCTAACTCTTATGTGTACCTTGTCTTAGTCTAAGTAAGTCCTCAAAAACATTATGGTTTACTGCATGCTTTGGCAATATTTTTTCTGCAGATTAAAATAATTAAAAAACATTACAAAATGAACAGACTGAATATGAATAACTATTTCTTTTTAAAAATTTATGGGTGGCACAAAATTTCTTTATTTTTTAATTTTTTTTAAAGACCTGGAACAAATTTTATCTTCTCTGGAACTTTCTCTGGTGGACAATCAGGTAATGTTTACTACTGCTGCTGATAATTTTAGTATTTTGCTCCTTTAACCTATTTCCCTTCTGTTTTTGCAGAAAAAAAGAGGAACGGTTGTTTTTAAAGAAGATGTCATACAGGGAAGCTGAAATGTCTCAGGCTAAAGTTGTGGTTTAACTTGGATCCCTCTGTCTTCTAGAAAGTAATATGGGACAGAAACTCGGGAAAGATCAATGTTCCATTCAAAAAGATCCATCTGATACATTCAAGCAAATCTCAGTTGATCTGCACAGCAGCTCAATAGAATCAAGGAAAGACATTTTCTGACACAGATTTTAACAGTATGTGAAGTGAAGAAACCACTTCAGGTGACAGATACCAAAGATAGAAGCTGTACTCTCATGAGCAATTTCTGCTAGTCCCTCTGGGCATTCTTTTCTGTTGAAAGAGACAGTGCACCACATGTTCTTCTGTTTCCCCTAAACTGATTTGTTTTCAAATTCTCACTGCCGCTGCCTGAGTATGATTCAACTGAGAGTCCAGTTAGTTTCTGTGGAATAAAGTGTATGTGTCTGTATATGTGTGTTCAAGGAGATTCATCTTGTCCTTTCCTTCAGGCAGCAAAACTTCTTAGATTAGCCCTGACTTTTCCATAAATATTCAACAGAATGTTTTGCCTCAATATTACCCTTATGTAATGAGGTTGCAGAGTCTAGGCTATTCTGTTTGCCCTCAAGATCTCTTCCAGGATTCCAGTGAAATATAACTCCCATGCTTCAACTGGGCATTGCTAATTGCCTTGCAAATGTGCTATTTTACTGAAAGCTGTCCATGCACCATCAGATTTCGCACAAAAAATTGTAGAATAGGCTTTCAGCTTGAATGACAATTCCCGAATTTTTGCCAGAGGAGTGAGTTGAACTACACAGCATCACAGAGAGGCATTTGTGTAGTAGCATAGAGGGCAAAGCACACTCCTAAAGGAATATGGTGAATTCTTCCCCCTGCTGCACTTTTACTAGTCTTCTTTTTGCAAATAGTTCTTATTAGCAATAATGAATTTTGTACTCCTGCTGAAGGGGTTTTCAATTAAAGCTTCCCTCATGCAGCACAGATCTACAGAAGTCATAAGGAGGCCACCCACTGAGATAAGGTTACAAACAAGGTATTGATATAAAGAAATCCAAGTCCTATTGGGACTGAATTAAAATCCCATTTTCTTGGGGCAATAATATAGTTAAAAGAGATGCTAATTAACTTCAGCCTCCTCTCTGGAGCTTCAGTACAGGTAGCTTCTTGTTGGTGGGAACTATTGGAGAGTTGAACTCATCAAGAACCCTTGTTAGAGGATGAGCTTCAGAACATAAGCTGAAAAAATTCTGAGTAAGTAATCCCATTTAAAAAGGGGAGGATAAAATACTCATAATGTAGCCACTTAACATGCAGCTATCAGTGGAATGCTGAAAGACATTTAAGAATATTAAGAAGTACCAGAAAATAGAAAAGCCTTGTTTCTATCTAAACTCCATCTTGAAGTGAGAAAGACAAGGCTGTCTCTTTTGTCTCTTAAACACAGAGACTCATCTAACGATTCATGGGCCAGGTGAGTGAAAGGGGTCTCTGTGAAGAGTTCCCCTTCTCTATTTCTCTCACCTTTTGCTCTTGTGCTTACAATTTTTCACAAGCCAAAGAAAGGATATAATCTCCAACAGGAACACTGGCCTTATCTTATGTAGCCTTTCAGCTTTTTATTCCACCCATCCTTTCTTGAGGGCCATGTTTGTGTAACTGTTTTTGTCTTCTTTAGAAAAGCATTATCCACACAAGATTATTAATCTGCCCAATGCTTCAGCTTCAATGGAGAAAATATGCTTTGGAGCATGCAGGGAGCATCTAGGTTGCATCTTTGGACAATTGTTTAAAGAAGCTGTGTCTTTGCTGAGCTCAAGTGGCTGCGGTCCATAGCTGCTACATTATTTGGAGGGTGTCAACCTTTCAAGGCAGACAAGAAATATACACAGGAAATACTAGCTCTATCTTTATTGTAAGGTTACATTATCAGAATCTTGCAAGTCCAAAAGTACATCTCTCTCCCCTCACCTTTATAGCTGAAGAAACTTGGGAGGGTCCCTTAGACATTTGTCACATCCCAGAGGTGGTATTCAGCAGGTTCTGACCAGTTCTGGAAAACCGGTAGCTGAAATTTTGAGTAGTTTGGAGAGCTGGCAAATACCACCCCTTCCCCACCATGCCCATTAAGCCACGCCCACAGAACTGGTAGTAATTTTTTTAAAATCCCACCACTGTCACATCCCCATTCATTTTGTGAGCTGAGATGTTGTTATGTGACCAATGTCTCTAGTGTGTCTTCTTCCTATCTCTCATGGTCATTCCTACCTATCATTACAGGGGAAACAAACATTACATGAGTTAATGCTGCCAGGTTCTTTTTCCTTTTTTCCCTTCATGTTCGAAACCCAGCATATTTTATCTCTAATTATTATCTCTCATAAAAGAAAAAAATGGGTGAGGGTACCTGCTTCTTTACATGAATATATTCAGATCATGAGATCTTGTGGGAAGATGAATTACAAGTGGCTACTACTATCTATTAAAATCTTTTCCAGTGTCTTACTTTGGCCAAATCCACACCTTTCATCTACAGTCCGGCTATTCCAGTGTCAATGATGCTTTTTTATTTTCTCAGACTTTCTGATCCTTTGGCTTCTAGTTTTTGTTCTCAGTCATATTTTGCCTTTTAAATGCATTATTGCTTATTATTATGCATTCTGTTGCTATTGAATCTTAATTGTTTTACTTTCCATTGTAAATTGCCCTGAGAACTTTGTTATAGGGCAGATTAAAATAAAGGGAAAAAAGAGCATCAATTAACTTATGCTTTTGGCATGCATGCCTAATATGTAAACCAATTTAATCATTCCAAGAAATATTTGTTCTCTTTTGAAGAACCTGAGATTTAGAGAAAGATTTATGGTTGCCTGAGGAATCTTCCTATTCGTTTATTTAAAATATTGTTTTCCACCATGTCACTTGTTAAAAAGTAATCACATAGTTTTAAAAGAGAAAAAAAGAATTCCTTTAAATGGCTTATAAAAAGCCAGAAAGAAATAAAAATGCAAATTGGTTAAACCAGCCAGGGTTTTCCACCAAGGATTTGAATAAGGAAGGAATAATACTATTACACAAAAATTGTGGTTCATATGCTTCCATTTGATGTGCTGGTACAAGTTCATACTTGTAATATTTTAAAGGTGATGTCATAATGCATGCATGATCATTTTAATGTCATCATGATTTCTTATGGATACTACTAATCAGAATAACTCACTATTTACTTAGTATCTGAATACCATCAGGGTGAAGGCAAGATGGATCTCCCAGAATACAATTTCATATTTCAGAGTAACACAGAAAGATGTTTCTTGTGTACTAATCAACCACAGAACTCAGCTACCAAAGAATTGATGAGGAGATTGGAAAGGTCAAAAAATAGTCATCTAGACCTTGGACAGTACAATGTATATTTATGTGTGCAATTTCTCATTAATGTTATTTTATTTACAGATGCAAACACACACACACACACTAACATTAATGAGAAATTTAAAACTTCACCTAAGTACAAGTGATCATTTTATAATGCACATATATAAAATTTCAGGCAGCAACTAACTTTAAAAGTAGTTCTGAAGAGGTAATGTACTTTGAAAAATTATTAGTCCCATTCAAAAGATTTTTTTTTGAAGAATTAGAAATCTTATTTTGCTTACGGCTCATGCTCTTTCCTTCTTATACTTACTTGGAAAACCAATATTTTTCCAATATTCTTATGAGTAGGATTCATAAGTCAGCCTAGAAAAGAAAACATATGTTCCAGATTAAAGGCTTGGTCCCACTGGCCGACGGATGCAAAATGTATGCATAAAGGACACAGTGGATGAGCAAAATTTCGGGGGTGGCTCCATCCGTTGTCCTCTGCCTCCAAAAAGTGGTGAAAAATTTGCATAAACAGAATGGAAAGAACGGAAAAAAATGGAACGTGGTTTATGTAGCAGGATGTCAAAGTGGATGTTCATTAGGAAGCACCTAGCGGATCATTAAAAGCGGTGGAGTGGCATGACCACCTCCGAAGGGTTCCGGTGGGGAGAATTTCTAAGCAGATTTGGGCCCCATAGTGTGAGGGCGGTATGCAGGCAGATGCAAGCTGATGCATCACGGACGCCTAAAGAAAAAGGGGATTGCCCGGTATGCAGATGTATATCGATTTGAAAAGGGTTTCACTGCACATGCAAGGAGTATGATTGCTCAGCTCCGTGGATACAAAGGATGCAGCACACCCGCAGTCAGCATACAGGGGAAAGACTGCTGCCACATACATTCTTGCAGAAACTACCATGATTTCATTCATGTCAGGAAAAGAAGAGGAAGCCCGTACCTACTCGTCTTCAAGCTCTTGGCAAGGTGAAAAAAGAAAAAGGCGGGCCCAGAACCGCATCCCACCCCCTGCACTGACTCTGCTGCTGCTGCTGCTGTGCGTGGATCAGCCCCAAGGCCCTCAGCCCTGCTGCTGAAGGCCCTGCTGCTCAAGCCCCTGAAGCCCCTGATTGAAGCCCCCCCCCATGCCAGGAGGGAGGAAGAGGCAAGGGAAGGGAGAAGGAGAGATGGAAACAGTACACCATTTCCGGGAGCATGAGGATGAGGTTTGCTGGAATGCTTGAGTGAGAACGAGTACCTCTGTCGAAAGGGCCACAAACTGTATCAGGACACGAAGAAGAATCCAGCAGCTTGGAGATTGGACAGCAGAGAGCCTGGGGTTACACTGCAGAAGTACTCCTTAGGTGGAAGCACATGCACACCTGGTTATGCAAAGCTACACCTCAAGAATCCGGGCAGGGGGGCCCCCTTTTTCCTTTGTTTCAAAGGTCCCCCCCCAAAACTGGGGGGCTGGGAGATGGAACGTCATTTGCAAGTGCAGTTTCCTGGGAGGGTAGATCCGCCACTGAGGAGCAGCCCCTGTGGTGAGACCCCTCTTCCTCAGACACCGTCCTCTTCCACCCAGAGCAGCAAGCCTGTCCAGGCAGCGTGTCTTCAGAGGGCCCCCACAGCAGAGACTCCCCAACAGCTGCACTCCCATGCCGGCAACTTGGAGGATCCCGTGGAAGATGACACCCTGCTGTCACAAATGGAGGAAGAAGAGCAAGCCACCAGAGGACAACCCTCCCCACAAACCAACCCCCCACCTCCAGCTCCGTGAGGATGCAGGGCAGAGAGGCAGACTGGAGGGCCAGGACCAGACAGTGTGCTGTTGGAGATCAGGGGACCACAATGAAGACCAGCACAGAACTTTCTCGCACAGCTGGTCCACTTGGACAGAGCATCCTCGGGCCGGAACAGCCTTCATCACCTATGTGAGCCAACCCTGAGGGACCTGTCGGAGGCCCAGTACCAGGTGATGAAGCAGAAAGATCACAAGCACTTCTGCACAACCCTCAAGGGCCAGCTGAATGCTGCTCCTACCCAGTCCAGGTCTGCCTCTCCACCTAGGGATGTCACAGCCCTTCCACAGCTTTTCAACAGCCCCTCACCTAGCCAAGGCTATGATTTACCTGGACTTCCCACCAGCAGAGCAGAACTTCCCAGTCCAGGCCCAGGTTCATCGTACCACAGACGCCAGTTCCTCACCCAGTGCCAGACCAGGACAGCCCACTACACTCCCCCTTCCTCCACCCCACAGGCCAAGCCTGTTAATGGACAATCTGTCATCAGTATTGGGCCTGACATCTCAGTCCTTGATGAAGGGGCATTCTTCACCCTCATGGGACTGAGTCAGCTCTTGGGAAGCTTCCTGAACACACTACCACCTGTTGTACCTCGGGCAAGCACCCAATGGTGTCTCAGACCAGCACTCAAGCCACAGCCACCTTCCACAGTCCCTGCGCCGCTTAACAGCTGAGACCGATGGACATGACTCAGGAGTGATGGAATAGTGTCAGAGGGACTGAGTTGTTTACTTGTTAAAGTTTATCTTTTGCTGTAAGACAACTTTACTTGGTATTTTGCTTATTTATATAGTTCATTAAGTTACCTAAGGAAAGTATATTTGCTTAAGACACTCTTAATTACAGTTTACTTGGTTCATTTTGCATTTAATAAGATCATTCAAGTTTACCTAAGGAAAGTTAACAAAGTTTATCTTGCTTAAGACACTAGTTTTACTTGGTTCATTTTTTTTACTTAAATAAAGTTGTTGGTGAAAACATTTTCAAAAAAATGGTTAAGCCTTTGCATGCTTTGGGATAGATAAGGATATGTTGTGGGCATAGGAGTGGCAAAAGGGGGGCATTAGTGGGACTTGTTATGGCACATGTCCCAGCGATCCAGATGATTTTCTCTCCCTTTTAAAGAAAATATATTGTCCGCTAGGGTGTCTCTTCTACATTACTCTAGACATACTCCAGAACATTCCTAAATATACGAGATACATCCCAAGATACATAATGTTTTTTTCCATTTTCTAACTTTATGATACGAGAGTGCATACGCTTACATCCTTTTATTTTCCATTGCTACTAATGCTGTGTGTAGACCGTTCGTGTACCTTTGGTTGTTTCCTTCTTTTCCGTGTTTCAGCATGCACGGATGTTAGTTGGGGGATGGCTCAGAGGATCAGAGAGGTCAGTGACGTTTAATGGATGATAACAGACATTAGGAACGTTTGTTGCTCGGATGGTCACAGATTTATCATCGTACAACAGCGGAACAGTTCGTCCGCTCTCAAAACGTATTTGTGCAGCTCAAAAAACTTCTTTGCGAATGGATAAATGTTGCAGGGATGGATTGTCAAATGAGAAGTAGAGCGTATTGAAAACATATGCAGTGAGTAGCACAATTGATGCATAAGCATTTTCCAACGGATGGCAAGCTTTTTTTAACGTTTTACATCCTCTTTGCATCCGTAAGTGCAATGGGACCAGGGCTTAAGAGGTGACATTGTTATTTAATCTTTTCTTACTTCAACTTAATTTTAGTTTTGGAAAAAAACCATCATAAACTCTTTATTACCATCTATAAATCTTTTGTTATTAGTCAGCTGCTCAGTCACATCCATTTTTTGGAACCAGATGCCTGATGTAATCCTTTTGCCAAAATTGTCTATCAAAAATATTTTAAATATATGTAAGCTCATATTTTCTGTCAGTCTCCTTTTCAATTGTTTTTTATTGTTTCCCCCTCTTAATTATAAAAGAATACAATTTTCAGAAGAATAACATCTCTGCAGGATCCAACATTGCCTTCCATAGAAAATAGTCCCTGATGATATTTAAATATTGTTTCAATTTAATTTAGACAATTTCCTTTCATCTTTACTGTAGTGAAACAGTCTCAAAAGACAAAGTCATTTGTTTTCTCCATCCAAAGTCCTAATACCCAGCTACTGAATCTCCTTTCATGCTTGGAAACTGGCAATTCTGTTGCACAAAGAAAATAAAGTACAAAAAGAAGCATAGCAGGAAAACCTAGAGTCATATCCATAGTCTGCCAGGAAAAAGTGAATCTATAGCTGATGTTGCAGATTGCAGTTGGAACAATAAAAATGTAGCTATGTACAAATTGTTCAAGTGCTCATGGTGAAAAACCAGAAACCAGCACAAGTTGCATTACTTCTGTATGAGCAATATTTTTGCTTATTCTTTTTTATGCTCATGATATACAGTAATGTAACTGATTCTTAAGATGGTTGATTGTCATTGGCTAAATATCATTTCTAAGGTGTTCTTCACCTTTTAATATTGTTGAACTGCCATTTCCCTTCTTGTTGATAGATATGGAGGAAAATAATGGAACTGTAGAGAACAGTTACAGCCATAATACTAGAAATTTTGAAGAACCATGGAGGGAAATATAAGATCCAAGGTACTTCAGTAGTGTTATTATCCACTTTTTTATGAAGGGGACAAAAAAAGGAAAAAGAGTACTGCAAATATAAAGACTGATGTGCACGTTGGGTCAATCAGATTTGTTTTCAGAACCATCATCTCAGTATCCCAAAAGGAATGGTAAAATATGTTTGCCTAAGCATGGTCAGGTTGATCAAAAGTGCTTTAAAATGTAGTCTGGGAACAAAACAGGACACAAAGATGGGAAAAAAACAGGACACACAGTACATACTTTGTGTCCTGTTAATACATTAATGCTTAAATATTGGAAAAGTAAGCAAGATTAGTTTGAGTTCTTAATAGAAAAGGGCAAATATGATTTTATAGCTTATCTGGTACTTGGTGGGATGATTGACATGACTGCAGCATAGAAATTAAAGGATGCCATTTTTTCAAAACGAATTGAAATAATCAAAAGGGGGGAGGAGATGCATTATATATTATGACTATCCATTCCTACTCAGAAATCTGAGTGACTGAACTTGGCAATGCCAAAAAATGACTAGAGAAGTAGATAGAAGCAAAATGTTCATGACATTTTCTACCACCTTCCCAAACAAGAAAAAAAATTATTTTAGTTTATTTTATTATTTTATTGAGACACTGCCCAACTCCAGCTGAATCTGGACAGTATACATGGGATACAAATAAATATATATGTACCAATATATGTATATAGATAAGGATAGTGCCTTCCAAAAGCAATGTGCAGATCTTTCAAAAAGACATTCTTTCATTACCCTCATATTTATTGGGAAGAAAGTTCTGGTCCTGGACAACTTTCTTCTTCACAGGATTAAGATAGGCCAAAATGAACAGCTATTCTTGATAAAGGTAAAGGTTCTTCTTGCACATATGTGCAAGTCATTTCTGGCTCTAGGAGGCAGTGCTCATCTCTGTTACAAAGCAGAAGAGCTAGCACTGTCTGAACACGTCTCCATGGTCATGTGGCCAGCTTGACTAAACTCCGAAGGCACATTGAATGCTGTACTAATTAATAGGGAAACTGAGGAAGTGGAAAGAGTAGGAGCAATGAGGAAGAGTGACCAGGCAATTCTGCAGTTCTTAGGGAACTAATTAGGGAAACTAATGCTGAATGGTTAAATATGCAATTTGAACTTTAAAAAAATACAGATACTAATAAACAGAAAGTAATAATAAAATACAATTCCCACAGTAGGAAAAGCTAAAGTGAACTTGACATGAGTCAGAGTTCTTGAGAAAAAGACAAAAGTACAAATGCAAACAATTGTAGTCAGGAGACCCCAAAGGTGCTTTTTAAAGAGGTAACTAGACTTTCTGGTTTTTCTTTGGAGATGTTTCTTATTTTCTTCCTTGGATAAAAAGAGAAACATCTTCAAAGAAAAATCAGAAAGTCCAGTTGCCTCATGAAAAGTACCTTTGGGGCAGCCATGATGTGGAGAATCTCCATAGATATGTAGTCAGGAGAAAAAAAAATGTAGGAAAGCAAGAGAAACCAGGTGGTTATCCAAAATGCACAATTAAAATATAAAACAAAAAAAAAGATATACAGTATATGCAGCAAGTGAAAAAGGGCCCAGTCACAAAAGAAAAGTATAGACAACTAACCCCAAACTATACAGCTGGTGCCAGGACTGTGAAACCTTAGAATGAGAAGAGGTGATCAGAAAGGATGATGATGACAATAATAATAAAACAGCTTCTTGAAATAGGTTCGAAATGAAAAGAAAAGAACACTTAAATGTGCTGTCCACTCACCTGAGAGCTGTATGCATCTTGAAAAAAAATTGTGGTATTTACCAGAAGTCAGCATTGATGATAAAGAACAAATCCTGCCAGGCTATTCTTATAGCATTCTTTTATTAGGTAACTAATGTAATTGATTGTGAAAAAGTTGTAGATATAACATACCTTGACTTCAGCAAAGCATTTGAAAAAGTGCCCCACATCATGCGGATTACCAAACTAGTTAAGTGCATAATGGATGACATGGCAATTAAATGGAGTTGTAAATGGTCTGAAAATAATATGCCAACAATGCTTATTAACAGTTCCTTATGAAATTGGAGAGAGATGTTTAGTGGTTACCACAAATTCCGAATTCATTTTTGTGTGCGCTCTCTCTCCAGGGATGAGATGCTGCTGGTATAACAACTAGTTCAGTGATCGTGTGCTTTGGGATGGGCAGGCGGGCGCACAAGATCGTTGGAGAGAACTTGTTTGCTCCCAGCTGATCTTTGGAGCTAGGGGTTCGCCTGAGCCAATCTAAACTGGAAGAATCCCCCTCTCTTTACCCCCCCTCTTCCCCCTTCTCTTTTTACCTAAAGACATAGAGGGAAGTAAAAATCTAGACTGGGCAAGAGACGCTATCTGTCCATTCTCCTTCATGAGTGGGAAAAAATGTAGAATTAAAACTTTGGTTCTGCTACATTTATGACTTATACCCAGGCTCCAAAGATCAGATGGGAGTGAACCAGTTCACTCTGATGATCATGTGGGCCTGGCCACCAACCCATGCATTCTTCTGACCTTTATCGTCCCAGCTGATCAGCACGGAAGAGTGGATTGCCATTCCTCAGCTGTGTTACTCCCCCGAAGTAACATAGCAGGTAAAGATTTTTTGCATTGCTGTTCACACACGTGTAGTGTGAAGTATGCGATAACTGAACTGGTTGTTATACCGGCAACATCCCACCCCTCTTATATCTTACATCCTGAAATTGCTGGATTTCTTCATTAGCAACTTTTCTATTGCCTGCAATAAAAGTAATGTATCATGAATTGTGTCCTTAAATTGCTATTGGCAAGACTTCTAGTTCCAGTGCTGGTCATGGAAAGCTTGACAGGAATGCTTATCAAATTGGCAGATGATACAAAATTGCTAGTTGTAAATACTCAGACAGAAATAAAATGAGTTTGAAAGTTTAAAGAAATGGTGTAAAAACAAACAAATAAGAAGGAAATTTAACAAAAACAAGGTCAAAGTTCTTCCCTTTGGGAAAAAAAATCAAGTAAACTTGTATGAAGTGAGCAATATCAAATATAGTAATAGTTGTAAAATATTATAGAATAGTGGATGGTTGCAAACTAAATGTGGGCCAGTGGTATGAAGTGGCTGAAAAGAAGCAAATGCAGCTTTAGGCTACATTAACATAAGTATATATTTCAAATTATGTGAACTGCCTAGTGGTAAGGCAGTGTTCTAGGACCAACTCTTTTCATACTCTACATAAATGACCTCTGTGATCATATCAAGAGCAACTGCGTTCTCTTAGCTGGATGATGTAAAGCTTTCGCACACAGGACAATACTGCTACCTAGTTCAAAAGACATATCAGAATGGTAAGCAATGGCACTTCAAATATCACCAAATAATGCTCTGTCCTATATACTTGGCAAAAAAATATAAAAATCAGAAATAAAACTACAGGGTGAATAGTCAAGACCTTGTTGAATCCAAACTCTGCTCAAGGATCAAAGTATGCGAGTACTCATCTTCTATGATTAAGTGTGAGAGCCCACTGGAAACTAGATAGCCAAAAAGGTTGTTAAGAGTTGCTAACCTGAACTTTTATATAAGCTTTTCTTTCTTAGAATTTACACTAATACACTAGACCATAGCAACATTTGTTGCTTGACCAATATGAACAAAAATTTAGTCTGACTTCTCGCCATTACATATCTGATATTAACCAGTTGAGAAAGTCCAGAATATTTTCACTAAGAGAGTTCTCCACTTCTCCTACTCGTTGCACGAATACGCTTATTGCCACCAACTCGAAATTCTTAGACCTAGAAATTAGAAATCTATGCCGCCTTCGGTCTGATCTAGCAGTATAGGTAATAAATCATATCATTGCAATGTCCTACTCCATAAGTACAATTGAATACTTACAGTCTATATAACTCAAACAAGAGCAACATAGATTACAAACTCAAGGTTAACTCCGCACCAAACTTGATTGCAGGAAATATGACTTCAGAACACAGATGTGGTCAATGTCTGGAATACTCTACCTGACTCTGTGGTTTCTTCCCCAAACCCCAAAAACTTTAACCTTAGACTATCTACTACTGACCTCACCCCTGTCCTAAGAGGTCTCTAGGGGGCACGCATAAGCGCACCAACGTGCCTACCATCCCTGTCCTGTTGTTTCTTTTATTTTTTTATTTTTCTTCTATTTATCCATGTGTTCATAACTATGTTTTTACTGATACCTATTATCTTGTAAGCAATTGACAAAAATAAATAAATAAAATAAAAATAAAAATAAAAATAAAGACCAGATCTACAGTGAAACCAATTTCTCAGACATATAAGAAGGGCTCTGCCCTTTCTTGGATGTGTTCAAACAGGAGCTAGACAGCCATCTGTTTTAATGTTTTAAACTGGATGCCTTCACTGAGCAAGTTAGCCTTCCAACCCTATGGTTTTATAACATTAAGGCAGCCCCTACCATTCTTCCTGAAAGTCTCATAGTCACCATCCTTCTTTTTATTGTCATTATTATTGTGCAAATAGTATGGGAGACAGAAATTAATGAATTCAAAAGGGTCCTCTAAAATAAAGATTTGGCTCCAAGATTCAGAATTTTAACTATGTTCTTGATATCATGAAATGCTGTTCTCTCGGCTATCTGGATCCAGAATCAAATACTAACTAGCTAGCTAGCTATTAACTAATAAAAAACATGACTAGCTTGCCTAAATAATTCCTAATATATTTGCCCACCAATATGGTTCTATCTACAAATCACAACAATTATTTCTGTCTTTGGTTGAATTCTGGTAGAGTCTTTATACTGGTATAATTGACAATATTCCAGTTCTAATACCTCTGCAGAAGTAACATCAGTCTTGTGTTAGGTTTTGAAAGAGGCATTCAGATGGATAGAAAGCTTTCTATTCATCTGAATGCCTCTTTCAAAGCCTCACACATAATTGATAATACTTCCATACTTCCAATTCCCCATTTCTATTTATGATTACGTTCACTTCCATCCATCTTGATACAATAAGAAAAATGTTATGACAGTTCACTCTTTGGAAATGAGGAGGGAAAAGAATTGGGATTTTGGAGCTGGTGAAGTGAGACTTTCCACTGATCAATTTTCCCAAAAACTTTACAAAGCTGGAGTGTTTCAAGTTGGAAAACCAGTTTTCCCACAGTTTCAGTGACACCTGAGCTGAGCCAGCAAGCAACAGACACACAAAATTACTGATGTTTTGATAGCAGACATATATGAAGTTCAGAACATGTATGAAATTCTCAGTTTCATTGCTTGGCTTTTTGGCTGTTAGTAATTTCATATTGCTACTTATTTTACCCTTTTTTCACACTGTGATATTTTCTTCAAAAGTAACCCTTTTTGGTTTGTTTGAGACTGACAGTGCTGTTTTTTTCATTCATTTTTCACTGTTTTTTTTTTTTTACAACAGAGCTGATATTTTTTGGACCATGTCCAAAGTATCTTCAGGGTTTTTACAGATATAATATTTGTAGCACAGACAACAGTTTGCATCTTGCTTTTGTTTCATACCATCAATTTATATCATGCTTACATTACATAATTTGGGATCTTCCTTTTTGATTGCCTGCTGGGTTTTTTTGTGCCCTCTCTGTTGATCTTTTCATTGCTTCTTCCTTCCTTCCCTGGATCTTCCTTTCACTGCTGTTTCATAACGTTGTTCTGTTCTTGTAGAATTGGTTTCCTTGAAGTACCTGAGTTTGGAAGTCAAGGTTGTAGCCTAAAGTACATGAGGCAGCAAACTTGTTAAAGCTGAGCAGATTTGAATTTAGGGCAGTGGTTTGGACAACCTAATACCGATTGTATTCTACCTCCCTGGCACAGCACAAGGATACTGTGCTGGGGGAGGTAGAAAACAAATACAGTGCAAAAATAAAAGCACTGCAAAATGTACACATCCCATTTCTCTTCCTTCCATTTCAAGTGGTAACCTTATCTTGATATTATTCATTTTTTCTGAAAACATCTCTTTTCCATTAAGCCTCTTTGCACTTATGTTCTTCAATATCCTTTGGAATAAAGTAAAAGAGTTTAGGCTTTCCCCCTAATGATCCAATCTGTCTGCTTCCTTCCAGGCTCTCTTCCTAATTTATGTGGTTCTTTAGCATTAAATCCAGGGGTGGTATTTAGCAGGTTCTTGTTGTGTATGGAAATTAGAAGACTCCAAATAACTAAAACTGATTGGCCGAACAGGCTGCTCTCAGATTTGTCAATTAAGCACCATTTTGATTGGCCCGCCTGATGGCGGGAATTCTTAAAGAGCTGTCATTGGCTGCAAGCTGCGAGCAGCTGCTATAAGAAGGGCTGCCACGGCTTCGGCAAATGTTCGGCTACAAGTCACTATACTGTTANGCTGCTATAAGAAGGGCTGCCACGGCTTCGGCAAATGTTCGGCTACAAGTCACTATACTGTTAAATAAAGAGCTGTTTGTTGGAATACCAGTCTCACGTACCTTATTATCCAAACGGAACAGATGAAAGAGAATAGATTTCAGCTGAAGTTTTAAACTGACAGTTTACTTACTTGGCTGACATTTTGCAAAGAAAATCTTATACATAGCTATCCAACAACATAGACCCACACTTTGGCTAGCTCGGGACAATTTCTAACAAAAAATAATAGATAGCAATATGAGTGGAAAGAATAGTGGGGCCAACATTATCAAAGTAGATCTTATCTCCCACCATCTTATCGTATAATAGCACTTAAAAGTTAATTCTAGTGAAAAGGATTCTTAAAGTTCAGTTTCAATTTCAATTCAGACAAAATGTTAGTAGTATTTCTTCCCTTATCTTATATCTAATATCTGTTTGATTTGTAGAGCTTTATCTCTGATGTCAATTTATTGATTGAGTTTTCCAGACCAAGCTAGGGAGAGTTCATACATGCACATATATCCTTTCTTTTCTTACTACTTGCTTACTGTATATTCATTACATGATTACCCTTTCCCTATTATTTTTTATCAAGTGAACTGGTACTTTAACTAACAGATATAAAAGTTTTGTTGGTGGTACTTGCACAATGACGACTGATTCATATAGCCAAATCATAATCATTCTGTGATTGGAAAGCAATAAACTAGGGCGGCATCATGTGATGTATCAGGATTTTTTTTCACCCTTCACTAAACTGGTTATGGGTGTGGCCAGCATGTGATGCATCCTGTTCATGGGCTGGGAGTTTGACAGCCCTGCAATAAGCCATCACACATATGTATTTCTGAATAAGGGCTGTGCCAAACCATTGCAGAGCTGACCATTGCAATATGAAATTTGGAAAACTGTTGGCAGTCACTATCTAGAAGAAAGAAAGTGACATCCTGCAAATGTTATGGATAATGACGTCAATACAGCTTCCCTGTAATCACTGATTTAAAAAATGGGCTCTGTAATCCAAAAAATAAACTCACCTATCCATAAAGTAAAACATACTAAATTTGGTATAAAAGTGAACTAGCTTCTCTCCTAGCATGACCTGATTATCTTTAACTTAAGTTTCATTTGACATAAATTCTGAGATATTTTTAATTCTTCCAGTTAGCAATTAAGCCAGGGATGCACAATTTTGTTTTGGTCCAAAGGCTTGAAGATGAATAGCATCTCAGGGGCAAGATTCAACAAAAGGTTGAAGCTAAAGGCCCTGTCACACTGCCCAACGGATGCAAAACGTTTGTAAAAAGGACACAGTGGACGAGAAAAATGTTCCATCCGTTGTTATCCGCTCTCAAAAGGTGCAAAAATTTGCATAACCAGAGCGGATAACACAGAAAGGAAACGACGGGGGGAGGGACGCAGGACGGATGGAAAGTGGGATGCAGACGCGATGCGTAGCAGGATGCGATAGAGGATGCAAGAGTGGATGCGTAGCGGATGATGCAGATGTGATTTTGCATCGCTTTCATCCTTTCTCCGTCCGTGCTACTAATGCTGCGTGTCCGTTCCGTGCCTCCTCCCTGCGTCGTTTACCACTGAATGGATTTGAGTTGCGTGGATGTGCAGCGGATGCCTAGCGGATATAGCAGATGATGTAATGGATGCAGAACGGATGTCCCCGTATGCCTAGAGGAGCAGAACGGATGCATTGGGATACATTTTCCACTCAAAATTTTGAGCAGCTCAAAACCTTCTGAGCGGATGAAATGTTCAATAGACAGGATGCTGGACAGATAGCAGAGGAAGCAAAACGGAGGCAGTGAGTACAGAACGGAAGCATCGCAGTTAATCTCTGTTTTACATCCTCTTTCCATCCATTGGTGCAGTGTGACAGGGGCTTAAGGTGAAGAATTAGAACCACAATCCAAAATATAATTTGATGGAATTGATGAGATTGGATTCAATTGAAAACAATTAAATGTAATGAATATGTTTTTAAAGGGGCAAGAGGGGCTAGCTGTTAAGATGCTGGCCTTGTCAACTGGAAGGTTTGCAGTTAGAGACCCAAGCACCATGTGACAGGGTGAGCTCCCATTCTTGCCCCAGCTACTAGCAACCTAGCAATTTGAAAGCATGCAAGTGCAAGTAGATAAATATGTACCACTTTGGTGGGAAGGTAACAGCATTCCATATATCTTGGCATATAGTCATGCCAGCCACCTGACCACAGAAGTGCCTTTGAACAACACTGGCTCCCTCTGTTCTGACCCAGCCTTAGCACAAGCAAGAAACAGCCTCCTTAGCACAACCCCCCCCTCTTTATTTCCTTCTTGTGAATTAATTGCATACACCCACCAAAAAGTCCAGGCAATAGTCCTTCAAAGAACTAAATGCAGTGACAGACCTTATCAGTTCCTTTCAAGCCTATGAGCTCCCAGCTGAAAGGTTGCAAATTAAGTTCTGGCAAGCAGTCTCTGTGGCACAAAATACAGTGCGCAAAATCTTCCAAAATATGAACTGTTGTCTCCTACGACAACCACTCCCCTTTCCTTCTATTTATTCTCCAGCCAGGGAGGAGTCATTCAGCGTCCTTGTGTGCTTTGCTTCCCGAGTTGACTCCTTGATCTCCAATGTTCTCCTCTCCTAACAGCTCTGTGCATATGTGCATCTGGAACAAGCCCCAGCTGTTCTTCCTCCTCAGTCATATTATCCGCTAAAGGCAGCGGCTGGAAAATATCAGACAGCCCTGGCTCTCTCTCTGTGCCTGACACAGAGTCTCCATCAGAGCCTTCCCCAGACTCCAGAACTGGCCCAAGTTCCTCCGCAACCTCCTCATCATCCGATTCTGCCACCAGCTCCACTGGCAGCTGGCAGGCCACAATACCCTCAGCTAAGAAATGGAGATGAGCACCGCCCCGGGAATAGGACACAACTGGGCAGGGGAAATCTTCACCTGTGTTTTTAAAAAATATTTCAGACAAAAAACTGCTGGCAACTATTGATGGACCTTGAAAGGGTCCAATCTAAATTAAGCCAGGTATATCTGTGCTCCCCATCTGATTGAGAGTGCCCAGTCTTACAGCAGAATATATTGGCAAGTAAGATACACCACTGTTATTAATATGCTGCTACATTCTTTTGTATATGCTGTTGCCTGAGCTTTTGATTCACACTTGTGCACTTCATTATAGAAGGGGGGGGGGAATGACAGATGTTTGCGAGTATTGCTAATCAAGCTGCCTTAAGAAATACATTTCCATTGTAATATATATGTGCTTAGAGGAATCCAGATTTATGAGGTGCCCATATCTATGAGCCACTTGGGCTGCATTTTTCTTGCTACAAGCGTTTAATTATATGACAAGATTTTTTTATGAAAATTACTGTTGCTGTATTGCAATTAGCCTGTGCATTTTCACAAGCAGGCCCCCCCCTCTGCTTTGTTAGAAATCCATTGGGATTACATTTGATTCAAACACACACTTAGACTATTTGGCCTGTGGTCTCTAATACAGATATGTCACAGATGACATGGCATGAATACACTGTGGCTTTCCCATAGAAAAAAAAATTAAAGGGTAGGAAATTAGATTTGTTTCGCTAAAATGTTACTCTTTGTAAAAGAAGAAGGAAAAAAAACAAAGAAAAGCAAAATATCAGAATTATGGAAAATCTCAATTTAGGAATGACACCTAAAAGATGAAAGCCATATGTTCATACTGATAAATATTATAATAATGATTCTTAGAAGTGGGAGGAGGGAAAGCCAAAAATGATTTTTCTTGGCTCTTTTGGAAAATATGAAATAGCGTAAGGAATTTTTTGTAGCTTCACCTAATTTTTCTTTTCCTTCTGCTTCTTCTTTCCAAAATATGTTGATGAAGATTCTGTCATCCAGATAGAGTTGTGTAGAAGTTGAGTCAATGCAACTGGACTTCTTTTCTTGTTGGTTTATCCAAGTTGCTTCTTCATATATATTCTTTCGTTTCTTACCTAATCTGAACAGGTGAGTAGACTTTTTACTGAAATATATATACCAACAGATTCTGACTGCAAATATATGGAACTTACCTGAAATATGCTCTACGTTCTCAACTTACATTCGCCTATATTTACCCATTCCCAGAGCCTAATAAAAACCAAATATTTTGGAAGTGCAAAAGCTTAGCAATCATGCAGTCAAAGCATAGCAATTTTTTTAACCTCTTCTGTGAGCAGCATCTATGGAAGAGAAAGTTATTGGTCAACTCATATACACTGCTCAAAAAAAATAAAGGGAACACTTAAACAACACAATGTAACTCCAAGTCAATCACACTTCTGTGATGAGTACACCGTCTCTCGTAACTCAAACTGTCCACTTAGGTAAGCAACACTGATTGACAATCAATTTTACATCTGTTGTGCAAATGTAGGAAAAACACGGTGGAAAGCATAGGCAGTTAGAGAGACATCCCCAATAAAGGAGTGGTTCTGCAGGTGGTGACAGCAGGACCACTTCTCAGTTCCTATGCTTTCTGGCTGATGGTTTGGTCACTTTTGATGCTGGTGGTGCTTTCACTCTAGTAGTAGCATTGAGACGGAGTCTACAACCCACACAAGTGGCTCAGGTAGTACAGCTCATCCAGGATGGCACCTCAGTGCAAGCTGTGGGCAAGAAAGTTTGCTGTGTCTGTCAGCATAGACAAGAGACAGGCCAGTACATCAGAGGACATGGAGGAGGCCATAGGAGGCAAACAACCCAGCATCAGGACTGCTACTTCCGCCTTTGTGCAACGAGGGACAGGAGGAGCACTGCCAGAGCCCTGCAAAATGACCTCCACGGGCCACAAATGTGCATGTGGCTGCTCAAACAGTCTGAAAGAGACTCCATGAGGGTGGTATGAGGGCCCGACGTCCACAGGTGGGGGTTGTGCTTACAGCCTAACACTGTGCAGGACATTTGGCATTTGCCAGAGAATGGCAAATTCACCACTGGTGCCCTGTGCTCTTCACAGATGAAAGCAGGTTCACTCTGAGTACATGTGAACAGATGTGACAGGGTTTGGAGATTGTCATGGAGAACGTTCTGCTGCCTGCAACATCTCCAGCATGACAGTTTAGCCAGTGGGTCAGTAATGGTGTGGGGTGGAATTTCTTTAGGGGCTGTACAGCCCTCCATGTGCTTGCCAGAGGTAGCCTAACTGCCATTAGGTACAAGATAGATCTCAGACCTCTTGTGAGACCGTATGCTGGTGCGGTTGGCCCTGGTTCCTCCTCATGAAAGACAATGCTAGACCTCATGTGGCTGGAGTGTGTCAGCAGTTCCTGCAAGATGAAGGCATTGATGCTGTGGGCTGGTCTTCCATTCCCCAGGACTGAATGCAATTGAGCACATCTAGGACATCATGTCTCACTCCATCCACCAACGTCACGTTGCACCACAGACTATCCAGGAGTTGGAGATGCTTTTGTCCAGGTGTGGGAGGAGATCCCTCAGGAGCCATCCACCACCTCATCAGGAGCATGCCCAGGTGCTGTAGGGAGGTCATACAGGCGTGTGGAGGCCACACACACTACTGAGCCTCCTTTTGACTTGTTTTTAAGGGCATTACATCAAAGTTGGATGCAGCCTGTTTGTGTTTTTTTCCACTTTAATTTTGAGTGTAACTCCAAATCCAGACCACGTGGGTTGCTAAATTTGATTTCCATTGATAATTTTAATGTGATTTTGTTGTCAGTACATTCAACTATGTAATGATTAAAATATTTAATAGAATATTTCATTCATTCAGATCTAGGATGTCTTATTTTTGTGTTACCTTTATTTTTTTGAGCAGTGTATCTTAAGGCCCTGTCACACTGCCCAACGGATGCAAAACGGACACAACGGACGAGCAAAATGTTCCATCCGTTGTTATCCGCTCTCAAAAGGGGCAAACATTTGCATAACCGGAGCGGATAACACAGATGCGGGGAGGATGCAGGCGGATGGAAAGTGGATGCGGAATGGAAGCTAGTGGATGGAAGCGGATGGGAGCGGATGTGGCACATCTGCAGGCCTTCTGGGATCAGCAAAGCGGGCACACGGAACGGATGAGCGGATGCACACGGATCACGCTGGATGACAGCGGCAGAAGCGGATGCACAGCGGAAGCCTAGGGATGCACCGGAAGCCCGAAATGGATGCCTGGTCTTAATTGCGCATGCGGGGGGATCCATTGCGCAAGCCCCCCGGATATAAAGAGAAGCAGCTTGCAACGTGGCCAGCATTCAGAGGAAAGACCTGCTGCAGGATACATCGAGTGCCTTGCCCTGCCCTGTATGCCTGCCTGCAAGCCTTGGCTGCCAGCCTTCCTGCCAGCCTGCCTCCAAGCCTCTGGCCAGCCTCCCTGCCAGCTTGCTGTTGCTGCCTGCCTGCCAGCCTTGTGGCTGCCTTCCCTGCCGCTAGCTTCTGCCTGCACCAGCCCTTTTTGCCGTGCCTTACTTGCCCGTCAGTTCCCGCCTTTCCATTGGCTTTCGTTGCCTGCAGCCCCCAGTCGCGGTCGGTTCCTAGCCCCTTTGCAGCCTCACCTTGCATTTTCTGAGCCGACACACAGAAGACGACGTTCAGACCTGCCATACTGGACGCGTAGCCCGTGCATCTCTGCGCTCCTGCTGCCAGCTCTTAGCTGCGATATATAATGGCTTCCTGCCCGCCTTGCGCTGCAGGCTCCCATAGTCACGGCCTTTCCTGCCTTCTGCCAGCCCGCTAGAGCCTGGTGCGCTAGGGCTCCTGCTTCCTGCAGCTTGTTGTCTCAGCGGGTCCTGCCAGCCTCTCCTGTCCTAGCAACCCCAAACCATGGGAAGAAGCGAATAGTCTCAGCAACCTGCCTCGATCCCTGGCAAGAGGGACAGGGCCACCCTCCAGCCCCCTGTCCTGACCCTCTGCTTATCGCTGTTGCTGCTCGGGGCCGCTTCCTCTCTGATGCTGAGCTTCTGCTGAAGCTGCTCCTGCAGCTGACGCTGTGCTGGTGGTCCTGCTCTGTCCTGCTAAACTCCTGGACTTGCTCGTACTGTCGTGCTCCTGGATTCTCTTACGCTCGTACTGTTTGTGCTCCTGGTCTTGCTGTCCTGCTCGTCCTGCTTCATGACTACTGGTCCTGATGCGTCTGCTCTGGGGCTGCGGGTGCTCTGGGGTCTAGTGCTGATTACGCCTGCTGTCATCGAGTCCTGTGATCCTCCTCTGATCCTAGCTGTGTGCTGCTGCTGCGTGATTGACTGATGATGATGATGATCCTGCTGCTTCTGCTGCTGCTGCTGATGTATGATGATTCTCGATCATGATCCTGCTGGTGCTTGCTGCTGGGTGGTGTGCAGCAGCAGCCCCTACCACCTGGGCCCTCTCTGATGAGGGCCCATCTCTGGTCCTGGCAAAGAGAGAGGAGGCGTATGCCGGGGACGGAAGAGGTAGCAATACTTCATTGAGGAGGAAAGCACCGAGGATGAGGTTGGAGTGGCTGAGAGAGAATGAGTATCTATGGCGGAAGGGACACCGGCTGTACAGGGACACAAGAGGAAGCAGGCTGATTGGAGAGAGAGGCAGAGAGTATGGGTTACACTTCAGAGGTCTATCCTCGCTGGTGGAAACATATGCACACCTGATACAGGAAACTGCACCTGAAGAAATCTGGCCAGGGCCACAGTAACTGACGGACAGAGAGACCTACGTGATGGCAAGTGCAGCTTCCTTGGAGGTGAAATCCACACCGAGGAGCACCAGGGCCCTTCTGTTACCTCTCTCTCCGGCAGCCTGCTGAGCCAGTCCTCTTCAGCCGAGAGTAAGTCCCTGTATCCAGGCAGGTTTCTGTGGATGCGTGCCACGGCGGAGTACCCGCGGACTAGCTGTTGTCACCGTGGTGGAGCACGTGGAGGACTCCCTCGTGCAGTGGGAGAGAGGAGACATCGAGTCCACCACAGTCGTAGCGCATCCACCACCCCCAGCTCCGCCTCCACAGAAGCAGAGAGCCAGATAGCAGGAGGGGCAGAGCCACATGTCCGTGAGATCAGGACACCATCTGACCAGTATAGATCTCCTCTTCTCAGCGTGGTCAGCACCGACTCCTATCTCAACCCAAGCCTTCTCACCTATGTCAACCAGACCCTCAAGAACATGGAGAACCAGTACCAGGTGGTGAAGACCGGATCACGGAGTGTTCACAACCTTCCAGACTCAGAGGACCTGTCCCACACAGTCCAGGTGTGCTCCTCACCCAGGTGATGTCCCTCCCATTCCAAGGCTCCACAGCCCCTCACCTACAAACTACGCTACCTAGGGTCAGCAGCACAGGCAGCAGCCTTCCAGCCAGACACAGAGTCATCGGGCGACACGTTGCCACCGGTTCCACTGATTGCCACCGATGCCAGCCACCCATGATGCCCCGACGACAGCGATGCCCCCACACCAATGCCACCCATGCCAGTCCTCACCAGCTGCAGACCAGACAGCCCACTCACTCTCCTTCTCCCCCACAGACAAGTCCGGCCTCAGTACATCTGTCATCAGTACTTGGGGCTGACACCCCATGGCATGGAGGAAGGACCCTCTCAGCATCGCGGGTCTGAGCCAGCTGTCTGAGAGCTTTCTCAACACACCGTCACCTGTTGTCCTCTGAGGGCCAGGCACCCCAGTGGTGTTTCAGACCAGCACTCCAGCACCACCCACCCCCACAGCACCTGGACCCTTCACCCCTGAGACTGGGCACAACCTCCGAGTGACCAATAAGAGTGCCAGACTGGGTAGCTGGCTACCTGTAGAGTTTATTTGTGACACTTGACTTCGGGTCATTTTTGTTTTACAGCTTGTTATTCAATAAAGTTTTATCTTTGATTCACACACTTGCTTCATTTTCTTTTTTTTAAAAGTCTTGGTGGAAACTTTTAGAAATGGTTTCAAGCCTTTGCAAGCTTGTGGATGGTTAAGATAGCAGTGGCATGGGCAGGGATACTTTTGGATGGGTAATAGCTGTGGGATGGTTAAGGATAGCAGTGGGATAGATAAGCCTCCCCAGTGCAAGATAGTGGGACTGTATGGTCCACCCTCCTGGTGCCACACCTATGGCCCTTTATTATCAATAATAATGTAATATATCATCCACACATGTCAACACAAACACAACTGTTTATTAAAATGCCCTGTTCATTGTAGGCCCACCCAACATACATGGGCCAATCTCATCAGTGTGATGAGACAGGCCTGAAGAAGCATCCATTAATCATCTATCATCCTGTCTTGCCACTCCACTGTTCCAGCTGGGGATTGCACCAGAGTTTCAGGAGGTTGTGCTGCTTCTTCCCTTCACATGAGGCTCTGTTGGGGCCTTGCACATCCACAGTGTCTATCAGGTTTGGCCCTTGCCTCCATTCCCCAGGCTCCATGTCCCAGTGCCTGTTGACGGTCCATGAGCCTGTTCTGCAAGACTGGGTAGCCGGTGCGCATGAGATTGTGCAGGATGCAGCAAGCTTCCACGATCCTCCTCACGGTCTTGGGCGATGCTGCATGGTGGTGAGAAGTACCTGGAACCTGTTGGCCAGGATGCCAAAGGCGTTCGCACACCACCCGCCTTGCCCTGGACAGCCTGTAGTTGAAGATTCCTCTTTCACGGGTGACGTGTCTTGAAGTGTAGGGCTTCATGAGTAGGTTCTGAGGGAGAAGGCATCATTCCCCACCATGAAAGTAGGGCAAATTCTGCGTGTCGTTGGGCAGGGGGTCTGGATCTGGAAAGCCCATGATGAGGTTGCCTTCCAGCCCCTCCTTGAGGTCACTGGCGTTGTATATCTGGGATCTGAACATGAGCCACTGCCTGAAGCATCGATGTACATGAACTTGTAGTCAGCATCGACCATGGCAAAGAGGACGATGCTGAAGAAGCCCTTGTAGTTGAAATAAGTGGACCCGCGACTTGGGTTGGTTGCTTTGCAGGCCACGTGCTTCCCATCTATGGCTCCAACAGTGCGTGGGAAGTTCCACCTCTGGTACCACTGCTCTGCAACTTTCTTCCATCCTTCATTAGTGGAGGGCCACTGGAGGAGCTCCTGCAGGTATCTTCGATGATGGCCTGCACCACTTCTCTGACCACAATGCTGATGGTGTTGTGTGACACCCTCAGGCCGTACTGCATGCTCCTGTAGGTGGTCCCTGAGGCCAGATGGTGCAGAGTCAGTGCCACCTTGAGCCCAGGGTCCAGGCTGGACTGGAAGTGGTGTTTGCCTTGGTCAACCTGGGTCTCAGCCACTCCACAACTTCATCAAACAAGGCTGGCGGCATCCTCATGAAATTCTGGAATGCACGAGGGTCTTCGTTCCTCAGCTCCACCATCAGCTTTGTACAGTCTGTACTCCACTCTTCTCCCGGTCCATCTTCGGACCCAGACAAATTCTTGGCCGCCTCCTTTTCTTCCCATAGAACAGGTGAAAGAGTCTGTAGATGGCTTTGCACTGTTGGCAGAACGATGGTGGCTGCCAAAAGGACTGTGTTACAGTCCACGGTTGACATGACTTGGATGCTGTGGAAGAGGCAAGAGTCAGATGAAGGCTGCAGAGGTCTGCACAGCTGGGCTGCTGGCTGAAAGTGAGATGCAGACGAGTTGCTCCCCCTTTTTTATAGCAAGTATAGGTGTCCCTTTGCATCCTCTAGGCATCCTCTAGGCATCCTCTAGGCTTCCTGTAGACATCCTTAATATCCGAGATAGGTCCCTCCTTGCGAACGTTTTTTCCATTTTAAACGCTTGTTTTCCATGCTGCATCCGTTCTGCATCCGTTCTGCATCCGTTCCGCTTCCTCCCTGCGTCCGAGCGGATGCGAGTTGTGCGGATGCAGAACGCATGCTTCGTGGATATAGCGATGCGTAACGGATTGCAGAACGGATGCGTTGCAGATGCGTAGCGGATGCATAACTGACGAATGGAATACATTTTCCACACAAAAGTTTTGAGCAGCTTCAAAACTTTCTGACGCGGATGAAACGTCCATAGACGGGTGCTGGACGGATAGAGAGGAAGCAAAACGAGGCAAGTGAGTACATCGCGTTAACCAATGGATGGCAAGCTTTTTTGTCCATTTTACATCCTCTTTGCATCCGTTGGTGCAGTGTGACATGGGCTTTAGATCCATTGCTGTTCAGGATAAGCAAGTCTGGGTGAATGCACTTCCATATTATCATATGTTCTATTACAAGGGCTGCCCTTCCTAATATTAAGTTAATATTCTTAGGGTGTTTGTAACAGCAATAGCAATAGCACTTGGACTTATATACCGCTTTATAGTGCTTTACAGCCCTCTCAAAGTGGTTTACAGCATCAGCATATTGCCCCCAACAGTTTGGGTCCTCATCTTACCCACCTCAGAAGAATGGAAGACTGAGTCAACCTTCCATAATAGTAAAACAAAATTTTCCCTCTTTTTTAACACCTATTTTTTGTCTAGAAAGCTAAATATATAATTCCATACAGACGATATGTTCAATACTTTGGAAGTCTACAATGTATCAAATAGACAACTTTCTATTTTTGGGTGATCATTTATTTGCTAGTTGACGAGACATCATATGAGTTGACTGACCTTATCTGGCTGTGAAGGTTAAGCTGTCAGTCCTGGTTAATTCCTGGACAGTTTGATCATTTGACCAGCCAAGTATCCTAAGTGACCATCATTGACCTCACAACAGCTGCTATAGCTGGGTCATCAAAACCTCACCCCTTTTTAACATATATACATTGTAGCTATATACAAAGAGGCAGGGCTGGAGTTGTTCGGTTGACAATGGCCATTGCTGTGGACATTCCTGATCCCAGGACAAGACAGCAAAGTCAAAAAAGATTCCAGAAAAGACGGTGGCAACCATTTCCACAGAGTTGTCCAGAAAACTTATTGACTACTTGTGTGAGATCACCAAGAGCTGATGAATGATTTGACTGTCTTTGCTGATCGTAGTATAGCTTTGTTTCATTTTGCTCACTGAAATGAAGAACATTTTTATATGAAAGTAGTACTTTATGTAGTACTTAGGAGAAAGTACCACATTAAAAATTGTTTGAAAAAAAATGTTTCCTTCCTCAGCACGCTGAAAGATGATAGATTTGCCACCCTTTTATGAAATTACATTAATTTTGGTAGCTGTACTTATCTACGTGACATGTTTCTACAGCAACATGTTTCTACTACCAGCTTTGGCAGGACTTAACTGAAGAGTACAATATCATTTTCTTGTGAGGAGGGTGTTAAGCGTCTTAAGCTCTTTTTTAAAAAACCTGTCTAAATCCAAGCAATGCAAAATTTCAACCAACTGCACAGGTGCATCAAGAGATAGTAGACTTCTGACAAATTTCAGAGGATTAGCAGCATTTGGCTGTGGTAACTAAACTGAGTAGACATGACTACTCAAAAAATAAGCCTCCCTGAAAATTCTTCAAATTCATGATTTACAAATGTAGACCTGAAATGAGCCAAATGGATAGAGTCACCCTCTGTAAAGTGATTTATAGCTGTTCAGTATAACCAGCTAGAAGAATTTTAATCAGCTAAGCTTAAGCATTTTAGTGTCTCTTCCTGCTTTCCTCAGTTTAATGCTTCCTATCTATATTTGACAATGCATTTGCTTATGATGATGCTGTCATGTACTCTTCAAAGTCCTTGTCCTAACCACTTCTTTATTCTTGACAAATACTAAGGATTTCCCTACCACTGTATATTTGTCTGTTCTTTTATTCAATATGTATGGATTTCCAATCATTGTTTCTTTTCATTCACTGCCAGTTCAAAAAACGACAGGCTATAATAGGGAAGTAAAGATCTCGATGTATCATTGCAGTTTGTTACTTAAATTCCAGACTTGTCTCAACTCCTAAAGCTTCCTTGTAGCAGGGAAATAAGGAAACAAATATGAAACAATTATTTCTTTCCTAAAGGGCCTGTCACATTGGCCGACGGATGCAAAACGTTTGTAAAAAGGACACAGCGGACGAGAAAATGTTCC